>OY284475.1:21964974-22253531 GCA_958336345.1 Dorcus parallelipipedus
GTAAAATCCGTGAATCCATAGAAATACTCAAACATCCCAATAATCTGAACCGTGATACTGGCTTTTACCTCCACAATGCCTGGAAACATCTCATTAACGATCCGTCACGCCCCAACAGACCAATCCCCGGTCACCGTTCCAACCGGAAGCCAATTCAAACATGGACGACGGCCGCGGAAGCCTTCAAGTTAAACTTCTTTTAATTATTTTCACACAAGATTCAACAAAACCATTGCTTTGTGGAAATCTCGGGCTTCATGTAATATGAGTAAAGCTCCAGTCCTTCGAAAATTTGTGAAATTCTGATTTCAGCATAGGACCAAAATGTGTGCCATTGTCACTAAAAATGATTTCTGGTGTTCCATGACGTGAGAAAATTGATTTCAAATGTTTAATTATCTCCTCTTCTCTCAAACTAGCCAGTAAAGCGATTTCAGGAAATCGTGAGTAATAATCAGTAACAAGAAGATACCACTTATGATTCAAATGAAATAAATCAATTGCAATTTTCTGCCATGGACGACTTGGTAATTCTGAAAACAGAAGTGGTTCATGACGATTTATACCTTCTTGAATACATTCACGACACTGTTTTACTAATGTCTCGATATCGGAAGATAATCCTGGCCACCAAATTGCTTCACGCGCTCGTGCTCGACATTTTGTGATTCCTTGATGAGCCTCATGCAGCAGCTTTTCAAGGACGTCTCTGCGTAACGAAACTGGTACTAAAATTCTCGATGATTTCATCAAGATGCCTTCTTCAACAGCAATTTCAGAGCGATATTGCCAATATTTCTTCATTATAGATGGATTCCTCGTTTTTCCAGGCCATCCACTTCGACTGTATTGTATAATTTGCTGGCAAATTGGATCGTTCTGCTGTTCAGTGATAATCTGACTAAGGCGTTCGTTCGTTCAAATTCTGCAAGATTTCCTGCACATATGACACAACTTGTTTCTCTAAGTGATCATCGTTGACTTCCTGTTTCAATGGTCTTCTGGAAAGAATGTCTGCTGAGCCTAATTCTTTTCCTGGGATGTGTTTGATTTCAAAATTAAAACACATTATACGAAGTCTCATCCTTTGGAATTTTGGTGTCACTTCATCTAATGGTTTCGTTGAGAATAATGGTACGAGGGGTTTATGATCGGTTTCAAGTGTTATTTTAATTCCAGTAATGTAGTCTTTAAAACGTTCACATGCCCAAACCATTGCATAGCCTTCTTTTTCAATTTGCGCCCAGTTTCGTTGTGCTGTCGAAAGCGTTTTTGAAGCGTAAGCTACTGGACGAAAATTTCCATCTTCTTGTCGTTGTTTCAATACTGCACCAACGCCATACGATGATGCATCAGCTGTAATTACGGTTTCACGACTTGAATCGAACCAAACTAAAACAGGTTTTTGAGATAATTCTCTCTTCAAATTCTTGAAGGACATCTCCTGCGCTGTGCCCCAACAGAACTCATTGGATTTTATTTCCTTTAACTCATTGACATAACTAACTCTGTTTTTCTAATCAATGCCTACTGCTCACATTACAGATGCCACGTGCTTGCCACACTAAGATTTTTCCTCTAAATTTGTCGATGGATATGCATTTGTCTTCATCACTCAAATCATCTTTAGCTTTCACACTATACAACTGATCGTCCAATAAAGTTGAAAAACTGTTTTTTATATAAGTGTCTTTATCTGTGCAAGATGCACGTTTTTTTGAAACTATATAGCAACTTGTAGAATTTTCTGGCTCGTTGAATTGCCCTATTAAATTGTTTCCTGCTCTTCTTTGCGCTCTTAGTCTTTCTGTTGGTCTTAAAAGAATTTGTTACCTTCATTCTTGGTACGATTGAAGCTGTAGTTCAAATCTGTTTTGCCAAATCAAGTACAGAAATTGTTGAATTTTTTTCTCAATCCCTTAGAAGTTTTTCCTCCAGTTTTTTTTTTAATCAAAAGATCCTCTTGATCGTCCATCTCTTGGTTCAAGATTAATTCTTTGGCCTTCCACGAATCTTTTATAACATTTCAAACTTGCAAAACACTTTTCCTCAACTTTTCTCTCTGTAGCTATTTTCTTACGATTATAGTGACAAGTAAACTCGAATTATTTTTTTTTGACAAGACAATATCGTAAAGAAGCGCTTTCCGGTTGCACATATGAGCTACTCGGGACATCTCCTGATCTACTCCGAGCTGTTCCAAGTGCAATTGGAACATATTGGAATAGCTATACAATTGGAAAGCGCCTCCGGAATTGCTCCAATGTGTTCCAATTGCACTTGGAACAGCTCATATGTGCTGTTGGAAAGCGATTAAGGTATTTGTCACATCCTGCTAGATTCATGGACGACTTGTAACTTTTCGGTATAGGGGAAGTGTTCACCTTTAGATGAAAATTTAATTGAGTTCCTAGTGTCTTCATATTTCTATCAAGGAAGACCATGTATTGCATAGGTACCATAAATGATTCTAATTAGTTCTCGACGTAAATTTCTAAATGAATGCATGGAATTCATGCGCCCCATACCAACATAAATAACCGATTATCGCTCGGTCGCATTTCCGATAAAATCAACAGAACGAAGTAACACAAATACAAAAAAAATCAATAGCGGGGAAAATTCAGCGGAAGGCAAAAGTCGGCCAGTCACAGGACTAATATTACCACAAGAGTTTCCGAATAAATGGCGGCAAATGCCCGTTTTTGCAGCCAATTACACTATTAGCTTGGAGCTGTCACATTGGCGCCGGTGGCCGTCCACTCGATGGCCGGTAGCAGGCGCAAACAAAGCTGTGTCGAATTCTCGGACTGGGTGACGTCACGAACACCAGATAAGCTCGTGATTAATGACAGTTATGTTACTCTTACAGGATTACATTTTTTAGATCCTTAACTTTTTGACCCTTGAACTTTTTTCCTTCTGTGTGTAGCATCCATGAGATTAATTTGTGTTCGTGTTTTTTATTAACTATATCTTAATTAATCAGGGCCCCCATCTGCATGAAACCATATAGTATCTATAGGTCTTTCGCTTCTTACTAAAAATTTTTGCATTAAGTTATACAAATATCAAAGAGGCAACATTCAAAGTTCAATAGCACTAATATAAACTCCCAAAAAAAACAAAGTATAAACTGAAATACAATCGTCCTTGATGATAAACTTATACATAATTGAAAATCATTGGTAATTCCACTGGCAATTTGATGAGGAGGATATCCTCTGGTTCATATCAATCAAATATGTCGTGAAGTGCTTCTAACCTGTGAGTTTCTTAATAGGTCGAACATACAATTATGAGAGATTACTAATGCATCCTTAAATTGTTGGCTTTCAAGGTGGATCCATTTTATTAGTTTTATTTCTACTTCGATTTGTAACTTACTTATTGACTCTCCCTCGTACGTACGTTGAATACACTGACACGTTTCTCATTTACGCGTTCGGTATAACGGTAGAAGTTAGTTGTATGAAAATACGTTTTCCTGACAGACGCATAAATGAGACTAGATGTAACAGGCTCTCCCATATATGGATGCCAGAAAGAGATCCGCCATAATATTTTCCTTAACCACTATCTTGGAAATGCCATATGATACATAAACATCCTGTAAATATGTATTTTGTCTGTTGTAACGAGCCCTCTCATAGTTCAGTATGCAGTAAATGTAAATTTTCGCCTTAACATGAGGAGGGGAATAATTCTTTAATCTAAAGACACCTGTTTGTTTGTTTTTAGGGTCAATGTCATCCCACGATCAATAATTTCATTTCCAGAAAGAATAATATGAATTTAATATGTGCATATCCTCCTCTTTTTGTTAATTTACACCGCATATGTATGACTTTTCCGTCGCCTCCAAACATAACCACCCCTGTCCGTGCTTTACTGTTGATATCCAACCCACTCTCCAGCACGTCTTCGCACGAACGTGCGCCGTTTGAATCCAAAGATCTCTAATTTAGATTCATAGTGGCACAGAACTATCGTTCACTCTTTCAAAGTCCAGTTCATGAAATTCGCCCGATTGTTTGTGTGGTCTTCTTACAAAATATTTTAGGCGCTGAGGTTGTCACTTCACCTTATTATTTGATATCTCACCTTTTAAGTACCTACTTAAAGAAAATCATGTTCCATAACTTAAAATGTTCAAAATATTGTTACTTTCCGCGCCGATCTATTTTTATAATCATCAACTAGCGCGCCTCGATAATTCTGGAAGTTTCGAGAAGCAAACTCTAGGTAGGGCGAGAATATTGTGTACGAAGGTTTTGGAAAAATGAAATCTGTATAAAAACACGCGATTTAAATTTTAATAACTGTGAAAAGTGTGTTATTAAGTAAATTGTTTGAAAAATATTTAGGAGGTGGAAGAATTTGGAAGGGAATGGGGTTGAAAGATAAAAGAAAAGGCATGTACTATCCTTTACTTTCGAGTTTATCAATTTACTTGTAATGTATTTTTAGTTAAGAAAAAAAGCATTCTGTACATCAATTAGTTGTTAGTTTCTAATAACATAACTATTTGCAAATAAATTGGATAGAGAAAGTGAAAAGGAACTTGTTACGATCACACTAAAACAATTTTAATATCATTTCTGTCGATGTGTTTACGGCCATGTCTCCTGATTGTGTGATGATTTTTCATGACAACAGCCGTCTTTTATTTAGTTATTAGATCGATTAATTACGATCAAATCTGCAGGCTGAAACATGTTGCAACTCAGAGCACACGTGTTCCAAAACGGATGCGCGCAGGTGTCATCACGGTGTGCTTCAGATTCGAGCACGTTTCGTCATGTTTTGTTTATAATTGCATTCTGTTTCAAATAAACAAGTTTCTGTACAGAATACCGGTTTCTCATAAATCCCAGTGTTAGTCTTTCGCCACTTACTCTATTAATAAATAAAATAGGAAATAGTTAAAAAGAAATGAAATAATCCTTGGACAAGTTTAAACCGAATATTTACATCATGTTTTGTTTAGCTTTTTTCGTTCCATTAAGATTGTTATTAATGAAAATGTATGATTTTATTAATTTAAGAGCTTTCTTTTTTTGTAAGTGCGGGGGCGTAATGAAAGAAACTTATTTATGTATCTAATTTAAAGTACCTATCACCGCCTTTTGCTTGCCCTCCTATCTCCATTTCTGAGTCTTTAATTTGCTGTCATAAACATTAACGCGGAAACCAAATAAAATTCAAGTTCGAAAAAGATAAATGTTTAAATTTCTTACTACTTCCTACAAGGTGATTTACAATAGGAGACGAAAAATAAAAAGTCATTGTTCAGCAGAAAATGTGAAATAACTTTCCATTTCATTTCCATGTTTTATTAACTTTCTTTAAAGTTTAAATAATTCTGTAAAACACCTATACATACATACTGCATTCAATATACATCTGTGCAATTCAGCTATCATACATCATACATAATAGCAATCTTTTACAGACTGCATGTTGAGGACAAGTTATTTTTGATAAAACCCAAATTTGATATTGATCATCCTATATTTACATAAAGTTATTAACAAATCTGGATTTTCAATTGTGTTACTCGCAACGTAATTGATAGGTGTCAATTACGGATGCTTTAAAATAACTACCATTTCAACACAAATGATTGCCATTTATTCGTAAATAATAACAGTGATTAGTTGCTTCAAATGATTTACCATTACTCGTTTTTTTCAGTGTCTAGTCGTTTTTTAAAATTACTGTTATTTAACGTTAACTATGTTTGATTACTAACTCTGCTTGGTATATAAAAACAATCATTATAAGTATAAGAGCAATTTTAAAATGTGACTTTAGGTATTATAACTCAGATGCAGAATAAGAAATTCAATTGAATCCGTTTTAGCTGTTTCAGTTATTAAGACTGGATTCCACTGAGGCAACAAAGAGCAACTTGTGTTATGCGTTATGTGTCGTTGAATATAACATGCAATATGTCACATGTTGCTGAAATATTCTCTCAGTGTAATCCGGACTTTAATCAATTACATTATAAACGTTTTGTCAAATAATTTTCTGTTTCTTTGAGAAATCGATTCATTCTGTACCGTCGCCTAATTTTGCTAATGTATTTTTTGCTTTCACATTATCACAATTTTTAATAAGCACAGCTCCCGTTGCCTTAATAACGCCAGTGTTTACAAAAACAACACAGGAAATAAATCCACTCTTTAATAATAAATTCCGGTGTTCGTGTTTTACGAATTTATTGTTAATTAGATTTGCGTTCTTTATAAAACTGTGTGCGCCTGAATAAATTCAATTAACTTGCAGATACTCATTTT
This sequence comes from Dorcus parallelipipedus, assembly GCA_958336345.1. Lineage (NCBI taxonomy): Eukaryota > Metazoa > Arthropoda > Insecta > Coleoptera > Lucanidae > Dorcus > Dorcus parallelipipedus. The sequence goes on from OY284475.1 coordinate 21,971,280, forward strand.
TTTCTGCGCGCCGTTTCTCCTCTTATTTTTATTCCAGTCCCCCCCTATCTACTCTAAGACAAGTGATAATGGCAAACTAGCGTGCAGAAAGTCCTTGTAAATGCCAAACCATTCCTATTTAATTCCTAGTAAATTATCAGACCATTTTTTTTGAGTTGAATGCAAATTTAACACAGACTTGTGGTTTATCAAGTTTTGCAGGACGTCATAAATTTTCAGATTAAACAGAATTATTTTCCTTAAGTCTACAGTAACTAGTTACTTGGTGCAAAACTAAATCTAGTTACTTGAGTACTTGTTGCGATATTGTACGCTTGTAAATTTCTGTTTTTGTTGTAAAAATGTTGATCAGGTTGTTTGTTAGTTTTATAAAGGAAGATGTGATGTGGTTTTTAGATTTTAATCGTATTCCGCAGAAAATTCTTTAAAAATAAGGTTAATGGGTCCATTTTAAATGATATTCGATTTTTACCATACGATTTTATGCAGAGTGGGTCATGAAATTTAAATATAAATTTTATATTCAAATGTTTTATCTCAGTTTCTCGTAAATATATTAAAGAAGCCACCACCATCAGTGAACTTCGACCCGAAGGTGTCGCAAAGTAAATTACACTGAAAGGGATTTCTTGTCACATGTCAACTCGCGAAGTTCATCTCGTATCCTAAGAATAATCTTTACTTCCTACTCTGTCAATATTTTCGGTGTATTGGAAATCTAATTTCACATGTCTTGGAAAATTTTGTTTCCCATTTTGATCGTGAATGTCATAGTTTGTTACACATTGACGTGTTTCTTATATTTATACTTGATAAAAATATATTACTTACTTTGAGACCCTTTAGACGTGAATGTTTTTATTCAGGTGAAAGATTATCGGGTAACTATTGTAATAATGTATCAATTTGTGTACGTACTTCACTTGATGACTTTCTCCATCTTAGATTGCTTGCCTTGACAGTACATTAAAAAATAATAAAGTAACCGTCAACATACAATTTTGTAAATCTTTCACATCAAATATTAATTTTTAATCTAAAATATGAACTTTATAATTAGGCAGTGTCGGACACTTTTAATATTACAGCAGATGTAAGTCTGTTTCGTGGAGGAATAATGAAACATATCACAATATTAGGTAAGCGTTTTAGGAGCGGAAATTGTTTTTTAATCATTCCTTCTTATAATAACCCCCTTGTCAAGTTAATTATTTTTCTAGATAACACTGTTGCGTGTTGCTGCCCTATACTGTCATACGTAAGATAAATTAAATAGGAAATGATCTGTCCAGAAATGAAATGCAATGCGAGTATAAGTTACAGACGTCGTTTTTATACGTTCACAATATTAAAAGAGTTTTTACTCAGAAATGTAAATTTCGTCATAAATCTGTATTCAAAAAGAGTCGAACATCAAATAAATAGCTTCAATTATATGAAAATAAAATTTCTTGGAAACTCATGGTTTTAATTAATTGCGCGTAAATGAATACAGCTGGTTGGTTCGTTAATGATATTGATTAATAATGTATGTTCTTTATACATACATAAACATATTTGTTTAGGTTCTTCGTATGATTAATAATGGGGTGAGGTGTATTCAACAAATACATGTTGTCCAAATGTTTTCCTTCGGCAATTTATTTAAAAAAATAAATACGTCCTTACTTTAACAGTTACGATAGAAACGCAGTTTTATTTCTTTAAATTAAATTACTGATCCATTCAGGAGCCTATAGAAGAAAATCTCGAAGATGAAGCAATCTTTATTTTAATGGGAAAATTAATTGAGCGTATTTGAAACAAACAATATTAGGAGTAAGACAAGGAAAGGGGAAATTATATCATATGAAGCGAGATGTATAAAAAGAAATATGAAAATCTAGGACACCCACAAACATTGGAAAAAGAGCAACACCATACTTGGAAAAGAAAAATTAAGAGGAGTACAACATTTCATGTACCCAGGATCAGTAATATCAGAAGAGAAAGAAAAAAAAAACTGCTCAAGGACTAACATAGAAATGAAGTTCTTCCGAGGAATGGATTACATAACATTAACTGATGAAATCGGAAATATAACATATATAAAATCATTAGAGAAAATATGGAGGAACAATTAAAATTGTGTAAGAAAAAAAAATGGTAGGGAACAAAGTTGTTAGGAATATTTAGAAGAATAAACTGCAAAAGGGACAAAGAACATAATAGGAAAGGGGAAATGATGAAGAAAGAATAAAACAAGTCAAATAAGAGAGGAAATAATAAAAATAAATAGGAAGAAAGCCAGTTTGAAAAGAATAGTAGATGATAAAATTGTTGGAAGCAAAAAGTGCCAAAATAAAATCAGAAAATCAATGAAGAAGCACGTTGCAGGGGAAGGTCAAAGAATTAAAGAAAAAGGAGGAAGGAGAATAGACGATATCACATTTGTTGGTGAAGCTGGACCTAAAAAGGGAAAGTAAAGGAAGGAAAATTGAAGGACAAGGGAGATGATAGGAATCTATAAAGAGTAGAACGGATAACAGAAAGTTGTTAGGAAGAAATTAGAAGCAGAAATTGCTAAAAGGAATCAAGAAGAACATAACAAAAAGAGAAATTATTTGAATCAGAAATTTGAGATCAGAAACGACATGAGTCAATATTTTAATGAAAACGAGTTATTGTCGGAATGTTATTCTTTAGCTATAATCTATCTTCCCATACTTCTGAATTATTCAAATATCTGACTCTTCAACAAGTTGATTACGCAGCTTCAAAGGTAGGTTGAAGATGAATATATCGAGTTCTACCTACAAGTACTGCAATGGCCAATTGCTGGAAAAGACGAGGAAGAAACAAATTATGATGTTTTCTAAAATATTTATGTTATTTTATTGCAAGTTAACTTTATTATATTACATTTCTATGGCTTGAAAGTAAAACTTTAGGTCAGATTATGCCTTTTTTCATCTTTCATCTCAACTTAGGGCAGAAACAACTTGAGTCAATGGCCTTTTTTTTATTAATCCTTTACTATTATTTGCAACAAATCGAATTTTACTATTATTTGCAACAAATCGAATTTACTTTTGTTGTAATATTAGGCATGATGACCACAATCAATATCTACAACAGATAAACTAAAATTATTGATTGAAACAAATAATTCCTGAAAAGTTAAGAATTTGCGACTCAGAATTTACATTAACTGTCCCTAACAAAGTCAACAACATCAAATTAACGTACGGTCAGGAATTTTAGGAATTATTGGTCCGTTTTTTATCGAAAGATCCCTCACCTCCGATTGCTACAGAATTCAGTAGGATCCACTTTAGGAGATCTTGGCATAGACCATCAAATTTGGCTACAGCATGATGGTTGTCTTGCGCACAATAGCGCAGGGACTTATTCCTGAAAAGTATGGAGTAGTAATTATTAGTTAAAATTCCTTTTTTTGAAACATGGAGCTTTAAAATCGCTTCTGAACTTACCGATTCATTTAGGAAGAATAAAACAAGCCAAATAAGAGAGAGGAGGTAATAAAAAGAAATATGATGAAGTCCAATTTGGAAAGAATAGTAAGTAGATGATAAAATTGTTGGAATCTAAGAGTGCTCTAAAAGGAAATCAGAAAATCGGCGAAGAAGCACGTTGCAGGAAGAGGTGAGAGAAATAAAGAAAAAGGAGGAAGAAGAATAGACGATATCACATTAATTGGTAAAGTTGAAAACATACCATAGAGACAGACTTTAAAGGGAAAAATATAATGGTTGAGAAAGTTCTTAGAAAGATATTAGAAACAGAAATTGCTCAAGGAGGGGAAATTATTTAGGAAGAATAAAACAAGCCATATAAAAGAAGAAAATATAAAAAAATATACGAAGAAAGCCAGTATGAGAATAATAATAGAGGATAAAATTGTCAGAAGCAAAAGGAGCCAAAATGAAATCAGAAAATCGGCCAAAATGATGAGTGATAAAGTTATCAAGAAATTGGTAGAAGCAAAAAATGCTGAAAGGATATCAAAATGAATGTAACAGAAGGAGAAGATAAACAGGAATACTGAATAAACAGCATTGTTCCAAGCAGGAACTTTTTGTGTACCAGGTTGGCAGCTCCAAAATAAATATTTAGTACCAAAAAATCTTCAGCGACTTTTAATTTAAAAAACTATCTGTTAAAATACAACATAAAACAAAATAACCACAGAAGCAATAACTATAACAAATACCATGTGAGGGAATGGTAGTTAAACATTGTAAAAGAAAGGTGACGAATTATCCTTTACTCTCGAATTTACCAATTTACAAGACTTGGTCGAAATACTTTTCCCTTCTAGATACCACGACGAAAGTGTGTGAGAGAAAGAGAGAGAGAGAGATTCAATATTTACGCTCAAAATCTATGGCTCAATTCAAACCTTACAAAACTGTTTACACAAAAATACACAAACTAATTCCACTTCATATCCTCACTCTTTTCATATCCTCACTCTTTTACTGAAATTTTAATCAAACTCTAAAAGACCCGAGTAGCAATTTCTTTGTTTGTACGTTTCTGGTTTGGGTTTAATTAGCCAGAAACTGCTGTCAATGTCCCTTTTATATGGAATGAGATTTTAGCCCTTGCCCCACTATTATTACCAAATATTTCGGGATTGTCGAGACTGCACCTTTCCTTCTCCTTTTATACATTTCTTTCTTTTATATCAACTTTTGTTAAAAATAAAAAGAAAATATATATATTTAAGTTAAATAGAAACAATTACTAATTCAGATAAATTTACAAAATGAATAATACATAATAGTTTTAAACAATTTATTAAAAATGACAATAATTTTAGACAAATATAAAATTTTAATGCAATTGAAGATGAATTCAAAATGATATCATACAAAATAAATTCAAAACTATATCATACGAAACAAATTCAAAACTATATCATACAAAACAATGCAAAATAAATTCAAAATAGTCTTCCAAAAAAAAGCTGTTGTTAGTTTTTAATAACATAACTAATTAGCAAATAAATACAAGAGACAGATGGAACTTATGATTGGTCACGATCATACTAAGACTTTGTCACTTCTGGCGGTGACTTCTAACTGTGTGATGAAAGCAGCCGTCTTTTATATGGTCCATACCAGAAATTCCGATTACGAACAAAATCTTGCATGTGGGCTCAAGTTGCACAATTTTCCATGAGTTATCGAGACATTCCCTAGATGGACTGTTCTTAGTCAGGTTTGTTTATAATTATTGTATTCGTTTTAAAATAAACAAATTGCTTTACATAATAGCGGCTTATTTTATGATTTACCTCGGCGACTCTTTGATGATGTAAAGTGCAGCTGGTTTGTTTTTCGGCTTTTCTTGAATGCAATTTTATTGCATAGGCCAGTCTCATTATTATGATGGCAAAGCCTTTGAAAAAGCAAGTCGCTGTAACATTTGTTTACATTATACGACGTAGGCGTATTTTCCGAGGTCGCGCTGACGACGTTCTACGGAGTTTAATTTACAAAATGAACTAATGATGATGCCTCAATAACAAAAAAAAGTAAAAAAACATTAGAATCAAAACTTACTAGAATATAGAAGTTATGTACTAATAAAAATAATTTAAAATAATAATAAAAATTTTGTTGCAAATCGGTTTTGATTGCAGTGGATTCCTCCAGCATCCTCTGTACAGCTGTTTCGGCCCTATTTCTGGGTCTCGTCAGCCAGGATATTGCACCACCAATTTAACAACGGAGTAGCAAAGGTATCAAGGCAGTTACGAAAGACCCAAATTCGGTATCAAAGTACCACTTTGAATAATACCATGACCAGGGACAAATTCAACTTCTCCTGAACTATTTTTGAAGACCAAAAAATAATGAACGCATGCGCTATGTATAGAAAATGAATTGTATTCCTTTTCATTGTGAAGTATAAATATACAATGTGAGGTAAATATACAATCTTTTGACTTCCAAGCCTATTCGTATTTATAGATAAATTGATAAAGTTAGTAGAAAAGTCATTGGGAATAATTATACTGTAATTATTCCAGTATTCAATTTCTATAGTGTGCTCTGATTGCTACCACTAATTAAATCTAATTTATCCTATTTGAATGCGGACCACGTATCCGTGCACCTTTCAAATTCAGCTTATGATATATGGCAGCGGCGTTGGTGTAATTATATACCAAAACCTTAGACCTACTGCCGCGAGCGGTACAATGAATATTCATTACATTTCAAAACACTGCATATAGGGAGAAATATGTACGCCTGTTAGAAATATATGGATAAGAACACGCCGATGAGATCGCAAAAACAGAGATAGGTGCTGTTCTAATGAATGTTTTATTCGGGATTACATCCTAGTGTGCGTTTTTGTCGTTCCATGAAATTTCAATCTCGTGATATAATTTAACGGCGGATCCCTTATTTTTCGAATCAGTATGCGTTTTAGTTTCTTTTTTATCTTGTTTTCAAATTTTCGATTACAAAATCGATTCGGTTAAACACAGATGTTCAATTACTGGCGCATAATGATTATTTGTTACGAGCCAAAATTAAAAACTAAATACGTATGTGTTTTTTTAATGTTTCCATAATTTTATAAGATACATATTACTTTTATTTTTGTAATTAATACAAAAAAAATGTGACTTGGAGTATATACAATGTGTTTCATTTCTCATCTACACACCCCTGTATTTTTTATATTTATTAACGGATCGATTTTAAATTTTCGCCAGATGAACATCCTCTTAAAACACACATTTTTCAAATTTGAAACCTTTTGTATTGCAAGCCATTACCTACTGCGGTTTAATAGAAAGTCGAAAAAATTAAGAAAACATAGTAGGCCTTGTTTGATCAAAAAAAGTTATTAGAAAAAGTTGTTTAGAATTACGAAATAACCCCAATTACCAAATTTGGTTGAAAAATTTTAATTTTTAATTATTAAAACAATGGAATTTCAATTTAATCTACAGTATTACAAAACGCTAAAACTAACCGACTAAAACACACAGAATGAAAAAAACAGCTTAATCTAATATTTTACCAGGCCCCCATCGTGCAGTATCCATTTTTCGATACGTTTCCTATTATTCTTTACAACATTGTTTAGTTCCTGTGATGTTCAAGACAAGCTTGACGAACCCTGTTGCGGAAGTCTTCTGCATTATTATTTTGATTTTTGTACTCTTTCTGTTTAAAAATTTTCATTTAACCATTCGCGAACTATTCTAGCATTAAGAATAGTTAGAGAATGGTTAAATGAAAATTTTCCTTTACGATGGATAGGCAGAAACAGTCCTTTCATGTTTTGGTGTCCCAGATCTCCTGACTTAACACCTCTGGATTTTTATTTATGGGGAATACTTAAACAGAAAGTCTACAAAAATCAAAATAATAATGCAGGAGACCTACGCAACAGGATTCGTCAAGCTTGTCTTGAAATAACACCCCAGGAACTAAACAAAGTTGTAAAGAATAATAGAAAACGTATTGAAAAATGCATACTGCGTGATGGGAGGGGGGCCTGGTAGAACATTAGAATAAGTTGTTTTTTTTTTTCATTCTGTGTGTTTCAATAAGTTAGTTTTAGCGTTTTGTAAAACTTTAGTCGTTAGTTTTAGCGTTTCGTAAAACTATGGATTAAATTGAAATTCTATTTTTTTAATAATTAAAAATTAAAATTTTTCAACCAAATTTGGTAATTGGGGTTATTTCGTAATTCTAAACAACTTTTTCTAATAACTTTTTTTGATCAAACAAGGCCTACTATGTTTTCTTAATTTTTTCGACTTCCTATTAAATCGCAGTAGGTCATGGCTTGCAATACAAAAGGTTTCAAATTTGAAAAATGCGTGTTTTAAGAGGATGTTCATCTGGCGAAAATTTGAAATCGATCCGTTAATAAATATAAAAACTACAGGGGTGTGTAGAAGAGAAATGAAACACATTGTATGTAGGTGCATTACTAGATACTTATTTTAGTTGTTGTACCCATAGTGATGCATGTTATTTCTGTTATCCTACCATGAGGTAGGTATAATAGTTACTAATTGTAAAAGTGTACTTACTTCAATGAACAAGAACATCCTGAAGTTTAAGTCGAAGTAAGGTAGTGTACATATGCGACGAGTATGTATTTCGTATGTAAATATAAAAAATATATAATATTTTGATTACACGTTCTCATGATCTTGTATTTTTATCTAGATAATAAAACTTCTCGTCGCTAGAAGTTATGTTGTTTTCTGATTGGTATGCGGAGTTGAGTGAGGATCCGTCCAATTTCCGGACCAGGTTTCCCATTCCGGCATTTAGAGCGACATCTAGTGACTCCAGTGATTTCCCGCAAGCTACCGACCAAACTTATTTTCCGTTCTGCCTAGATAACACAGCTATAACTCCGAAACTTTACTAGCGCTCTGGTCGCCTGAAAAATTGCTTAATTTAATTCGCGACTATGTAGGTTCGCGTTAAACGCCTGAATAATTTATAAATTAAACAGCATATCTCTTTGCTCATTAAGGAAATGCTCGCTATAAATTTATGTATATGCGTAATTGCTCTTTATTATTCTTACCTTTTATTTCGGTCCGTGCGCTACGTTTATTGGAATTTACTGCTGCGGTTTTTCGAATAAATAAAATTTTTGTCAACATGAGAACATCAAATACAACCTAACCATTCAATTTATTACGGTCTACCCGGCGGTCTGAGCGAATTCGATTCATGCATACGTAATAACCTTTAAAGGCTCACAAATATCGTACTTTCCTAGAAGTTACATTTTGGGTATTAAGATATTAAGCTTTTGTTATTCATTGAGTAAGCGCGTAAGTGTTATTTTGAACGGACAGTATTTTCCTTTCGTCTGGCATGGTCCTTACGGTTCAGGTTTTTCCTCCAACCGCAGATCCAAATATCAGGATTTGTAATAGGACTCCTTTCAAGCTATTGGAGTGTGCAGAGATGAATACGTCACACGGCGCCAAGGCACGTAGTGAAGATGTAGCCTGTTCATTTCATGCACCGTCGACTTGCAATGCACATCCGACTAGCCACAATGTAAGCCAAGCTTCCAACCTTAGTATTTCTTCTGGAATCCGTCTTTTCATGTTTAGTTTTCACGCTCATATTTGTGTTATCTTCAGGTGAAAGTTACTCTTACAGACAAAATTGAGTTTCCAGAAAGTTTTATTACATTTCTTAATTACTTCACCCAGACAGCTTAAGAAGGTGGTACATTTGTATAATAAACAGTTGTTACTAAACACACGTATTTGTTACAATCCCAATTTCAAAATTGGGTTATCAATACTTGCTGTACGCATTTGTTATTTTATACGGTCATAATTCAAAACGTTTTGGCATAATTGCATTTATTTAGAGATTTGAAAGTTGAAGTGATAGATGTGTTTGTTAATTTTGAAAAGAAATTAAAATGTTTCCATTATTTAATGTGGTAATCTATTTTCCGTTTAGTTAAATATAGTGCTGAATATTTTAATTTATCGTTCAACTACAATCATGTCATAACTAACTACATAGTAGTTTACACGAACTAATTTTTAATAAAAATAATATTTCAATTTCCATAATTTTCGAGTAAAGTGCTCTTACAGAATTAGTTTTTTTTTTTTGCTCCGGAAGTTATTACTGCTTATTTTTGTATTAAAATAAGTAAGCGGAACCACAGCAGGGGTCGACTTTTTATGAACACCTAAAAAAAAACCCGGAAAAGAAAAATCAACATCGTAGTTCAAGATCGTATAATATGAGTAAATAAAACTTTTTGCTTTTAGCAAGTTGAGTAAATAAGCGCTGCAGACGCGGGGCAGTGCACGACACGATGTTTTGTGGGTAATTTACTAGAAAATTTCAGCGGTATACCGGGTCGTTTTGTTCGAAGTAGTCTGACTGTGACTGCGCTTTGCTTTCTCAACGAGCGAGACGCTTCCCTGTTTGTCTCGACATAGCACTTAGCGGACGTAACATTGCAGCTAATTAAAGGAATGTTTCCCGGATATTACTTCAGAGAAAATAATTGTTTTTTAATTAATTGTTCTCGGCGGGCAGGCTCAACCCACCACACAGAAACGCATTATAATTCTGCAGATACATACACACAGGACATTATGTCTACCTACAAGCAATATAATAAAAAGAGACACAAAAACAGAATCTATAATACAAACTAAACACTTATTATAATATAATAACAAGTGCAACAATATAATTTCTTTTTGATTGATTAATTGATTCGCCGCATGTTTCTAAAAGAATTCTATTTTAAATCTATCTATATAAAACACGAGTATCAACATACTAAGTCTAAATAATAATAATAACAATAATAATTAAAGCTGGTTATTATCCGATGAAAATTGTATCACAAACTCTTTTAAACGGACACTAAATGGCGCACAAACACTTAACGTTTCGCAGTCGTTCGACGAAGCTGTCGAATTTACTAGTGCATACATTTGTAGGGTAAATTTTCCTGTCAAGATGGATTTAGAAGACTTAGATTTAGAAGAATTTATCAAAATATTAACATTCTTTTTTAATCGATCAAAAACCGTTGGGTGATATTAATAATTATTATAATTTATTGTATAGATTTTTTTACATTTTTCCCACGTTCTAGGAAATCTCTTCTTTCGTCAGTAGGTATATTTCTGTCGGTCTTTTGAAGCGACACCCTGTATACGCACATACCGTATTACAAAATTTAAACTAGCCTTACCTACGTATACGAGCGAAATGAACACTGCATATTAATAGAGAAAGAAAGTATAAGGTGGTGCTACGCGCAAAGACAATTAGACAGAGACATGAGATGCGAACACCGTTTACACATGTCCGCGGAGGAGGCGAGTGCATCCCTCATTTTCCTCCCAATCCTACATTATTATTGTTACACAAACTCTTTTAAACGGATACTAAATGGCACACAAACACTTAACGTTTCGCAGTCGTTCGACGAAGCTGTCAAACGACTGCGAAACGTTAAGTGTTTGTGCGCCATTTAGTGTCCGTTTAAAAGAGTTTGTGATACAATTTTCATCGGATTACCTTAATTAGGGATCTATAAAAATTGTCTCAAATCACATAGACTTTCTCTGATATAAGGTCTGTTCGTTTGTTCTGCATTTTTCTACACTTTTTGCACCAACCGCTCCTGAGAGAGTGAGATATATGTAAGTAGGAGTGAGAAAAATAGATTAGAAGAGTTAAAAGAGTAGAAAGTGCAGAACAAACGAACAGACCCATTGAGTACATTTTTCTCACACACTAGAATATAAAAAAAGATAAGAATGAATAAGCCAGAAAATTGAAAAACGAAGCATAAAAAGAAACAAAAAAAAAATCATGAAGAAATTCAATACATAAGCAATAATTAATTAAAATGTTCTATAATAAGAAGGAAAATAAAAAAGTCAGAGAATTGCCTAAATAAAAAATAAAATTCAATTGAAATGTATGAAAATGATCAAACAACGTCTACAAAATGGACTTGGTTTTAGAACCAAGACAAAAAGTCAGGTTTTGATAAATTAAAACAAAAATGAAACAGCAAATGGAAACTTTAAAGACAAAGAAAACTGCAAGGAGTATAAAGATAAAAAAGAACAAATCAAAAATAATTTTTTTGGAAAATAGAATTAAAGAGAGCAGAATATGAGCACGGTCGGCCATAAGGGGGGCTCCGGGCCGCTTGTGGCAAAATTGTATCTAACGCCCCATTTTCTTCTTAATAGTATACAAATTTGTCAAAATCCAAATTGTATATTCAACAAAAACACATTCAGGTGTGAGTGTTTAAAAAATATTTTACCCAGTTGCAGATATCATCATCAATTATTTTTTCTCAACTTTGTGATTATGCTTTTTCAGAGAATATTCTTCCCAGTGTGCAGTCTGGATTTAGAAGACATCACAGTTTTGCTTAAAGTAACGGACAATATTTTACACACTTCGGATAATGGTCTTATTACTGTTCTAACATTGCTAGATTTCAGGAAGGCCTTTGATATGGTGCAACATGATGTGCTGTACTCCATACTGAAGTATATTGGCCTTAATAATCATGCAGCTGATTTGATTAAAGATTATCTATATCATAGAAAACAAACTGTGGTCATTGGTGATTGTCGATCAAAGGTATCATCACTAAAGCAAGGGGTACTCCAAGGGTCATTAATAGGCTCTCCACTTTTTTCCATGCATACTTCTAAATTTTTATCTTTATTGAAATTCTGCACCTCACACATATATGCGGACGACATTCAACTATATTTTTCTTTTTATCCTTCCAAATGGCAAGAAGCAGTTAATAATATTAACCAGAATCCGAAAAATCTCAGATACTGTTGTTTGGTAATTCTAAACGTTGTTCAAACTTATCTAGAATTTAAATATTTCCGTCACTATTGTTAAAATTCCTATAGCAGACAAGGCCAGAAATTTAGGGCTTTCTATAGATAATAGCTTTCGCTGTAGAAATCAAATAGCCAAATACATTAGTAATGCATTCTTTTATTTGAGAAAATTATATCCTCTGAGATCCATTCTGAACATCGAAACAAAAAAATTTGTGTGAAGCACTAATTCTCTCTCAATTCACATGTTGCGCACCTTTATATAACACATCTATAGATTATAACATGGCTAACAGAATACAAAAATTACAAAACTCTTGTCGGAGGTATATCTATGATATCAGAAAATATAGTCACATATCACATAAACTACGCAATTGTCTTAATATGTCAAATCGTAGAGAACTGCAAACTTTATGTCTACTTCACAAAATCATGACTTTTAAAACTCCGCCTTACCTGTACAACAAAATAGGCTTTCGTTCAGATGTGTACAATGTTACTACTAGGTTTCGAGGTCTAATTTCTGCTCTCTACGAGAGATCATTTTCTTTTGTCATTTATAGTAAGTACAATACCCTTCCTAATGAAAGCCAAAAATCAACTTTTAAAAAAAAATGCTAAAAACCTATTTACTGCTCAAACAATCCCAGTCTGTGACAATTTTCTTACAGGTCTAAGAGCTACTTTTCAAGTAATTCTCCATCTTGACTGCTTATCAATTTGGTTGCTAACTTTTCTTGTTTATTTACTTTCCTCCTCCTTACGAGTGCACTATTGTTTATATTATCGAATACATTTAGGAATATCAGTTATTATTATTATTTGTTTGGTTTAGTAATATTAGTTTCGTTTGCATTAGTAGATTAGCTTAGTTTATTTAGTATTTTTGCTTTTTGATATTACTTTAATGCTCTTTAGTTTTATTTTTTGTTTTTTTTTTCTCTTTAGTTTTAGTTCTTTCTATTTATCAAGGATGAGAAGAAAGCAGGGTACATTCCAAGTCTGAACTTCGCCTTGAACTTTGCCGCAGTAGAAAATAGTTCTTATTTTATTTATTTATTTTTTCTGTATGTTAATTACATATTCTTCTGTAACTTTTCAATTTAAACTAATATGAAAAGTTCATCAAATAGCGTTTGAATTTTTCATAATATTGTGAAGCACGTTTTGAATTAAATAGATCGATGTTAAATGTTATGTCATGATAGATTATATGCAAAATAGTATAACTGTTGGACAATTGTCATCCATTAAACGTCAATTGGTTAAGGAAGTTATCACATTTTCGCACTTTATTCTCCCATCAAATATTAAAACCAACTTGATAAACTTTTCAATTGAACAGGCGTCAGTAATAGTAAAAAAAATTTCGATTAAAATCAATTATTGTGTTCTAATTCCCTTCTTCCATTCTACGTATGTTCATCTTCATAGAAATGAAACCAATTGTATTTGAAACCATTCGAATAGCACACATTACTACAAATTCAACGTTCTACGTTCATTAAGACTTATGTGTTTGTATTGATGTGATCTATAATTGGGTAAAATTTTCAAACACCCAACTTTACGATATGTAAAGAAATAAACGAATGTACAGGATGTCTCAAAAATAACGCCTGTGCTTAAACAAATCAAATTGAAATTCACTGAAATCCATTAAACGCCCATGTTTCATCTCAGTCTTTGGCAAGTGCCACCTTCGTCACCTCCTAGTTACGGTCCTGGCCCCCGTACTCCATACCATAACACTGTGCTTTAAAAAAAAGGCCCCACAATTCTTATTGAACCCGAGCCCTGTCATTTAGAAGGCCGGCCCTGTCACTTTCAGCTTTCAGTACAGTTCAGTTTTGTGACGTATTCTTCGAATACTTCTATATTCATTCATAGACTTAGGTATATCAAAACACTTTATGGCAACAAATTAAAATGTCAAAAATGTGTCTTGCTCGTTGATTTGTGATTATCAAAATTAAAATATTGCTAACCAGTCCAAAATTACAAGCTTTTGCATTGATCTAATATGAATATGAAGTAATTAACTGTGTTGCGTAATGGTTGATTATCTCTTCAGTCTACTTCTTTAAGTAGTTTTCTTTCGTTTTATTAACAAAAATGCAGCGAAACGTGGATTTTAATTGGCTATGAAAGCAGTCCCAAGAATATTTACAAATTATTGCAAACGTCACGTTAAGTTATCTTAAGCGCCAGCCAATGTCACCAACCACCATATAAAAAAAAAACAGATACATATTTAAGTTTTTTTTTACAACTAAGAATCAAAATAGAAAAATTAATATAAAATAAAATCTGATCAAGAAGGGTTATATCAATATTCAGGTCCGTGTTCGATCAACTGTATAACCTGAAGTTAGAACTTGTAGAGTTTCGGGGGGAAATTTAGTGAATTTTGTTTGCCTTAATTTATTTCCTGTTCATTGGCATACCCCAGCAATATTTTTTATATTTGTTGCTATACAATGTTATTTTAAATCAAGCTGTTTTAAGGACTCTTTTACAATAAAAATATATTTCGTAATTGAAAATAAATCTGATCTAATACAGTCCTCCATTATTAGAAGGTATATTGTAGTAGTCCCTCGAATTGCGAGTCCTCTGAATGTGATCTCCCGAACCGTGTTGGAATTCTGATTTTATCTCCAACTTGTTCGTTAGTTACACTGATGACTAATACTTAAGACCGAAACATACATAGACAATTACCAACCACTTATAAGCCAAAATTCCTTTTATTAGGACCACAAAACCAGAAGTAAATATAATACCTCACTGTTTGATTGCCACTCTGATAACGATTACAACAAATGAAATCTAATTGTCTGTAGCGAGTAAAACTTAACTCATACGTACGTTCAATGTTAACTTAGATCCAATTTAGATTGCACAGCTTCAGTTCTCAACCACTGATGAACTCTTGACGAACTTCGGTAATGAGGTAAATAATACTTAATTTTTCGTGTATTTTTTAGACCCCAAAAGTATACAATTAAGTTGTCCAACAACGTTTTCCTTCATTTTATTAATAGCATTTTATTGACGATTTTAATTGTCCAGAGAATATTTACAAATTATTTCAAACGTCACGTTAATTTATTTTGTCAGTTTGCAGTTGCTTCCAATCATTTTGCTCGATTGCAACTTTATGTTATACATATCATTTAGGGGATTTGTTATAACTTTATTTAAGGATTTAATTACAATTTTATTTAAGAATTTAATTGCGTATTAACCAAATATTGAGTGTTTACTTAAAAGATCGATTTTGTTGGGTAATTATCAAACCACCAGACCATTTGTAGAAATCCATTAGTAAGAAAATAATTGCATTCTTGTATGTAGGTATAGTACGTTAGATAGATTTTTGCGTTTATACCTTTTGTAATTTTAATTTAAGCAACACTGCCGTTGTTAATACTAGTCGGCTTTGCAAAAATTAATATCAGCGTTTCCTGTCTACGTTTATCGTCGAAAGCAGCAATTGATTTTAATTGCTAAGGTAATTGGTCCGCGGATTTTAGGGTTTGTAGGGATTATGTTTCTATTGTCTCCTGCTAGAATTAATGCACAGTGTATATTGAATAAAAATTAAGGGATTAACAGTTGTGGCGCGTCCTGATAGAAGTTTCCACATGCATTCGCTCGGCTGGCGATTGTTGTTCTATTGAATTTATCGATTAAAACTTAGTTATTGAACATGTATCCCTAAATTGAATATGCGTCGCATATGATGGAACAATATTTCAGTTTGCGTGTCCGTCGGGGTGTGTTTGTATAATTCTTTTTTACCAACTTGAATTACGCTTTGCATTTATGTGTTTGTAATGGAATACTCCGTTATTTACAGTTATTCCACCTGTACAATGCGAAGCAAGAGTATAACATATCTGCTTGCTAGTTGTAACTATGTACATACATACTATTTCAAGACATAAATTGTAACTGCTATTATAGTAATTCGTATGCATAAATTTTAATAAAAAAATGTTTTATTGCTAGGGGTAAGTGTGAACTGGAGTAACTGGATACAAAGCAAATAATGAAATTCTGATGAATAATAGTAGATTTTAATCACGGTTTTATGACGTAATTTGGTGATGGAGACACTCATGCAATAAGCACATACACTGCAGCAATAAAAGCTTGTCATAGAATGAAGTAATATTAGCTCTTGAAGTGTTGCATCATAAATAAATCAGACTGTATAAAAAAATCGATAATGTATTAAATGCAAGATATTTGTAACCCTCATTAATAAATTGGCGAATGTCTCCATTAACTTTTGTAAATAAGTTGGAACGGTTTCTGTTGTCAATTAACAAAGTGACGAGGCAAACTGTGTCATGCCACCCTAGACTTTCATTGATAATGCACACATACATTATTCAGAGGAATTGTAACAGCGACAGAAAGTCGCTAACGCTTCCAACGGAATAAGCGAAATTAGGGGAGCGAACAAGGTTCCAATTATGCATGTCATGTGGTTAAAGATAATCTTGTCTTATAATGCAGTTTGCAAATACTATGACAGTAGTTCAATGGTGTGGACATGTTTAAGTATTTATTCAGTTATCACCTTCAATTTTTGTTTATTTATTTATTTTAATGTGGGTGTATCTCAAATCGAATAATTTATTCAGACTATTTTCTATTTAATTAGGAACGAACTTGTTATAATACAATTGATAGTATTTGAGCTTAAATAGAAATATGTTACTCCGTGGATGTAACAAATTTTATGCAAATGTCTGCATTAATAGAAAACGAATTTCCATCGAGAATAATTGGATTTAAAGCTGAATATTCCCGTCCGAAATAGAAATGCTCTATATTGTGATGTATGTATACGTAAACCCAAGTCGCTGCGAATAGAGTCCTATACATCAGATAATACACATGAAATATGGGATTCAGGCGTATAAATAAATCAATTTTGTTCGCCTCAGTTTGTTTATATTTATGCGAAGTTTTCAATGGAGTTGCACTTCCGTATATTTCTTTTCGATTTATTTAATATTTTTTTATTCTGCTACTGCAGTAAATTCATTCTATGTATACATAGGTATTATTTAGAATATATTTTATTTACTTAAAGCAACTTCGCGTTATATGTTTATTTAAGGAAATAATATATTCCTAAAAACACATATTTCAATCTGAACTGTATATCTGCTTTTTATTTTTTTTATTTTATAGCGTTTTTAAATCTACTCTAACATAAACTAAAGGTAATACAAGTTAATGTGTATCGTGCATTTATTACTTTTACATAATGTGAACATGTGCAATATGATGAATGAAAAAAAGTTGTCTAATTTGGGATGAAACTAACTTAAAAAAATTGTGCTGGCAGCAGCGGCACTGCACATTGTTGTCAGAATTTGACATTTAACGGTTTAAGGTTATACAATACATTTGTATATTTATTAGTAATTTAATTGTAATGTAGGGCTTGGATGTGACACGTGAAAATAACAATTGAAATCAAATTACAATAACTGCTGCAAACAGCAGGTTAGATCTTGTTGTTGGTTTTAAAGAAACATAACCTCAACTGTAAGACACCAAATGTCGATACAACAGAAAATGATAATCAACGATAAAAAAGGATTTTATATAGGTGTTTTCTGTACATATTTTGAATTTCTATTGAACACCTTTTGAATATTTTAAATTTAGATATCTAAATAGTTTTGAATTTAAATAATAAACTAATAAAGTAAACGCTGTTCATCTTATTTATGTTTTTTTTTTAATCTTCTATCCCTAAATACAATAAACAATAACTCAGAAATATGCTTTGTGCTTTGTGTGAGATGTGGATAGAATTAATTCTTAATTCTCCGAATATTAAAAACAGTTCTTTCCTATTCAAGATGCATTCGTTTTTCAAATACACGATTTGTAGCTAATTAGACGTCCCTACGCGCAAGAAATGTAAATCTGATCGGCAACCTCTGCGTGGACCACCTTGGGAAATGCTAATGTCCGCTGTACTTAAACTTTGAAGACTCATAGCTCAGGAAGTTATCATCGTACAAGAGTTTCTAACCAATATTTTGAAAACGCTGCAGCTGAATCGAAGGTATAATGTGTTCAGTGAGAAAGAAAATATTCATGTAGGTCATGAAAATTTTTAAGCTGAAAAATTGCATGTGCCATTCGCGAAAGAGTTGAACGAGAAGAATTTTTAATCAGAAGTTACTTCCGAAGAGGTTGGTATTTAGAGGTGCTCGTTAAAAAACTGTAGGGGTAGATTACCATATGCTGGAGCACTTAATTAAATGCTACTTGAATTTAAGAATATACTGAATAGAGCTTTGTAAATTCATTTCGTCAAAAAGCAGGCAACATTTCTACGCAAAGAGGACAGCACCGTCCATTAAGGAGTACTGTTGAAGTCGTTAGTGTTAAAAATAATGCACAGTGGACGTTTAATCAGCACAATCAGCTGTCAGGAAATATTTCTGCGAGAATAGACGTGCGTTTTCAGCTTAAAAAAAATTCTCGCGTTTCTTTTATTGAATACACGTTACAAATTACAAGATTGCATAATTAAAAAAGTGAGTTTTATTTAATAAATTTAAAGTGATTCTCGGGTGGCTATTAAAGAATTTTTATGGAAGCCTTACGTACGGTATTTCAGAAACAGTTTAACTTTAATCTTTAGTTTATTACCATAGTAACAATTATAAGAACAATTTATTGTTCCTAAGGAAATAAACTGAAGATTACAGTTCAACTGTAACTGAAATTCTAGACCTTAGTGTTTGAGAAGTTCAAATGTTTAAAATGACTTACCAAGAAAAAAAAAGTTATTAACGCGTGGAGTGAAAACTATGATTTTCTATTGGTTCTTTAATGACATCTTTATGAAACTCAGTTGGGTTTCATAAAGTACTTCATTATAGGATTTCAAATTTTAGTTTGTTAAGTTGACGACAAGATAATATGTAGCTACTACATTCGTTGACATCTCAAATTACAAAAATAAGCTCTAAATTGACGTTTGCTTAAAATTTGTTGGTATCTCAAATTATAAAAGTAACCTCCAAATTGACATTTGTTTGAAGTTATCTTAAGCGTCAACCACCATACAGAAAAACAGATATTTAAGTTTTTTTTACATCTAAGAATCAAAATAGAAAAAATAATATAAAATACAATCTGATCAAGAAGAGTTTTATCAATTTAAGTCCCTGTTTGGTCAATTGTATAACCTTAACTTAGAACTTGTAGAGTTCCGGGGGGAAATTGAGTGAATTTTGTTTGCCTTAATTTACTTTCTGTTCATTGGCATGCGCCAGCGATATTTTTTATATTTGTTGCTATACAACGTTATTTTAAACCAATCAGCTGCTTTAAGGAATACTTTACAAGAAAAATATATTAATTTAAAATAAATCTGATCTAATACAGTCCTCCATGATTAGAAGGTATATTGTAGTAGTGCTTCGAATTGCGAGTCCTCTGAATGTGATCTCCCGAACCGTGTCTGAATTCTGATTTTATCTCCAACTTGTTCGTTAGTTACACTGAAGACTAATACTTAAGACCGAAACATACACAGACAAATACCATTTATAAGCCAAAATTCTTTTTATTAGGACCACAAAACCAGAAGTGAATACATATAATAACTTCACTGCTTGATTGCCTCTGTGATTAGGATTACAACAAATTAAATCTAATTGTCTGTACTGAGTAAAACTTAACTCATACGTACGTTCAATGTTAACTTAGATCCAATTTAGATTGCATAGCTTCAGTTCTCAAACACTGATGGACTCTTGAGGAACTTCGTTAATGAGCATGAGGCAAAAAATACTCAGATTTTTATATTATTTAGACCTCAAAAGTATACCAACAATCTTCTTAAATCGCCCTTTTAGTTAGTTCTTCTTAGGGTACACGTTGAGAAAAATATTTTGTTGACTATGCGCAACGCAATTTATTAATTTCAATTAAAGATCAAAGAAAAATTACTTTCCAAGAAGGATTCTATCAAAATTTAGGTCCGAGTTACGTGAACTGTATACCCTGAAGGCAGAACTTGAAGAGTTCTGGGGAGAAATTTAGTGAATTTTATTTGCCTTAATTCACTTCAGTCCACTGGCATTCGCCAGTGATGCTATACAAAGTTATTTTAAACTAACTAAACGAATCTGATCTAATACAGCCCTCCATTATTAGAAGCTGGTGGCATATTGTAGCAGGTATCTATAAATTAAAGTAGCGGCACGGACAGTCGTTATTAATCGCATTTACTAAATAATAGGTGTTTTTGTTATCCTGCAGTAGTGTATATACTTTTTTTTGGATAATATGCTTCAAAGTATCATTCAGAATTGAAGTTCATGCAAATCGGTACTGCAGATTGGCCGCGCAAATATTTGACAAATGTATTTTGATGTATCTATTCACAATAAACTTAGTGCAAAACGTCTGTCGATTGTAAATAGACCCATCAAAATACATCTGTCAAACATTTGCACGGTCAATCTGCATTACCGATCTGCACTAATTCAATTCTGACAGAGCCCTAATGCAATCTGAAATCTCTGTGTGGTGTGTTAGTATGAATGAATATGAATAGAATTGATATATGTATTTAACAAATAATTTAAGCTGCACAAAAGCAAATTTTACAAAAAAAGTGTGCACTAGTGTACACCAGTGCAGGATAACAAACAGACGTATAGAGTTTTTGGATATGATCATTATTTATTTTGTTATGTCATGAGAAATACTACAATACAATACAATAACGTTTATTAACCATTAATACGATATCAGTATTATATGTACAGATATAATTCACTAACACAGTAATGTTTATGGCATGTCAATTTTGCAGAATCATAAAATATAATAGAAATATAGGTATACAATTACAATTTTTTTTTAAATATTCTGTAACGAAGGTGAAACGTTGCAGACTAAATGTATATGTATAAGACCAGCACAAACATAATTGAAACACAGAATTTGTATAAACACACAATCACAGGACGGCTCACTGATTACCAATAGTTCGAGAATGTAGTATAGACTCATCTATAGTATATGGTGCCATCAGTTTTAAATTGTTATAGAGTATTATAGAGTATACAGAGTATTTTTAAATTTTGCCAGAGTATATCCCTTTATATTAGATGGAAGTTGATTATATAAGTTAAGATTAATAGTATTCTTTTTTGATTTTGTTAATTTCATTCTCGACTGTTTTAAAAGATTTCCAAATCGAGTAGGATATGAATGCTTTTCATTTACAGTAGCAAAATTATTTTTATGTTCGTGGATGTGCACTAAGGTACTGTAAACAAAAACGGCAGGAACTATTAAAATGCCCATCTGTATAAAATATTGTTTACAATGAGCGTCGTATTTTAGTGAACACATAGCTCGCACTACCATTTTTTGTAGTCGGAATATTATTATTGAGTCTGTAGAGGCACCCCAAAGCCTTACACCATAAAGAACGTGTGAGTGAAATAAGGCGTAGTAAGCCATTATGTTGTATTCTAAGGAGATCACTTTTGATAATTCTCTTAGTACAAATATCGCTGAGGATAACTTGGAGCTAATGGATTTAATATGTGCATACCAGGTCAAGTTATCGTTTAAAGTTATGCCTAAGAGCTTAACAACGGCGTTTGAAGTTATACCATGATTCGTTGAGAAAATCATTATTTGGGTTTTGTTCTTATTCACGCTAAGTGAGATTCTGACAAACCATTGCTCTGTGCTATCTTTCATGTCTTCTACATAGTTTATGTAGCTGCACATTAATATTGTTTTCAGAACAAAATATATTTGTGTTATCAGCGCAAAGTATAGATATACATAATAGGCTCCATGAATTTACCTAGGTCGTTTATGTACAATAAAAAGAGAACAGGTCCCAACACAGATCCTTGCGGAAGACCATACTGGACCCGTACTCCGTTTGATAGTATGCCATTAATTTTAGTACACTGGCTTGTATCTATTAAATAACTTCTAAAAAAGTTTTGTGCTGTACCGCGAATACCACAATAAGTTAATTTATTTATTAATAATTCGTACTGAACACAGTCAAAGGCTTTTGTCAAGTCGCAAGCAACTAGTGCCGTGTGTTTACCTTCTTCAAAACCCTCAACTATGTTCCTCACGAGCTCTTCAACTGCCTGAACACAGCTATGTCTAGGCCTAAATCCATATTGCTTTTTATTAAGCACATTAAATTTTTCTAAGAAATTTATTAACCTGTTTTTAACTAAAATTTCCAAAACCTTTCCTAAAACTGGTACAAGAGAAATAGGTCGATAATTATTTTTATCTTCTGGATTTCCCTTTTTAAGTATAGGAACAACCACGGAAACTTTGTAAACTGATGTATCCGTCAATTAAAAATTCCCAAATGGATCCCTAAAAGAAGATATGAAAGAAAGAAAGATATGACAGTAAAAGAATATCTTTTGTTTTTTCAGAAAATCTCTTAATATATCGTAGTTTATAAAACAGAAATAACTATTTAGTCGTTTCCCTAATTTCTGTAATACATAAGTTTATACACAGCGAATGTAATAGAAAGTGGCAACGAAAATATGAATTGACACACAAAAAGCCAGCCTGTCGCGCGGAATGATGCAAGATGTATAAAAGCAATATTTCGTGCCCGGAATACAAGCATAAGTCGATTTTTATTGTCGTTACATCCGGCGGACTCGACGAATTTTATATATGAATTTCGTATCTAATACGCGTTGGAAATATTATTTTTGCATTTTATGTATTGTTAGATACTAAGCCAAAATAAACAAAAGGATACATTCTTCCTTAAAAGCTAAACTGGAAACTGGGTCATGCGATATGTATTTCATTTTCTTCATCTGCAGGTAAACGATTTTCAACGCGAAGGCATTTGTTTTCATTATACCATAAATGTTACATTTTAAATTAAAAACCTTATGTCTAGAATATACAGTGAAGAAGACATGACATAGCGAACTAGATTCACTTCTGTACCATGCTCATTTCTGGTTTACTGGGAGTTTTTTAAATCCTTTAAAGCGTAAGGGTTTAGCATTTTTACCAATTAAAAGAAGCTTTCACTTTTCTATCTTATTCACAAGCTAACCTAACTAGTCTGTTACCCTCACGATGTCACGACATTGTTACCTTTTAACTGCATTGTGCTTCATAAAATGATCTCCATATTTATTCTTTTTTGTTGCTAGACTTATTCATTATTATTCATGGTTTACATTTTCTTAGCCAACAAATTTTTTGCTTGACAAGTCAATTGTTTTTCAGTATAAATACCGGTGCAAAGAGCGACCGCGATATTCCTTCTTCGACTTTAGATACAGAACATTCTCACTTCGACCTTAAACACGAAAACTTTTACTTCGACTATAAACTTTTTGAATTAAAAAAATCCGAGTTCGGGAGGTTGAATTTGTTAAGTAGTGGTAAAAAGTGCACGGGCACGATTTAGAGAATTCATGTTAAAGAGGTTCGACTGTATCTGTAAATTATATTTCATAAATGTACTCGTATATTTACTAGTTACTAAGTGTGCTTTGGGTTTATTGATTTTTCTGTATAGTGAGTGTCGTTCTTATTATTAATGTCTTTTTGAAATTGATTGAGAATGGAAAATTAATCTGAGGCAAGTTCGATACCTCTATCTCACATTCTGTAAATCATACTTAGTCTACACATAACTCAAGGAACGTTGATTTATAAGCGATCCGGCATTGTGCAGACAGAATAGTGCAATTACAAGAATGACGGACTCAGCAGGCCGTTGTTCTGGCTCATGTTCCGGGCTGCGGAATCCTGCTGGCGTGTTTCCGATACCCTCCTCGTTAGGTAGATTATTGCGATAAGATAAACAAGCGAATTTGACTTGCAAAGTTTTCTTATCGATACACTTCTAAAACTTTTCCCTCCATAAAATTTTCAGTTTCAAAAATGTGCTTGCACTCCAGCTCCGTGTAAAAACTTTAGTTCGTTTCTTTTATATTTTTAAAATTGTATTCGTCGCAGTGATAGATAACTTTTTGCTACTTTCAAGAATATTATACGTGAAATATTATCGAGGGATAAAAAATAAAGTGGGAACAGTTTCAACTGTCTATGTAGATGTCATTTTCAGAGCCATCCGTTGAGAACAAACCCTTATATCTTTAGCGTCTGCTTCCCTCTGTTTTGTAGGTATTTCTGTTCCCCCTCGTTTGTTTCGCAGGCCGTTAATATATATATATTTTTTTTTGGTTTTTTAAGTTGGTTAAAAATACGGCGCCCACCGTGTTGTTGACTTTTCAAGTTCGTTTCTTCAGAGAAAAAAAAAATGATTAAGCTAGTTAGTGTGGATGTAATTATTCAAATTGCAAAGCTTATTAAAACACACCGTAATTATAGTCCGCTATTGATGTTTTTGCTTTGTGAATTCGTTACATCCCGACACAAAATATCAGAGGCATGACAGCAAATATATGCAGGCGAAAATTTATGTAAATATTTTCAGTCCGCTCTCTCTGTTCCGTTTCTCCTCCTGACGGCCGCATTAATTAATTCATTCTGATAGAAATTGTACTTGTCAAATACACTGGCCAATAAGTATCAAGACGTTGTGTGTACATCGTAAATTGCTTGCAAGTCGTATTTCTTTGTTATATTTTTAATTAAATCTGATATTCTCCAAGCAATTTTTTTTATTTAGTACGTGTCACAGTAAATATTGTAAAATGTTTTTCTTTAAACTGAAAATGAAATTGTACTGATATATCCACAAAGCTTCACCCACAATTAAGAAATTTACACTCGTACTTTACGACCCTAAATTTATATGATAAAAATTTTAACTAGTAGCAATAAAATGAATGTCACATATCAAGAACTATCAATATTGATATTCCTCCTTCTTCCCAATGATAGTTGATTTCCATCATGGAATATGGAAGATGGAAATCAACCATCATTGGAAAGATCATCTTTCCAATAATGGTTGATTTCAATTGCATCATTGGAAAGAGGAAGCAGGAATATCAATTTTAATTTTAACAATTTTTTGATGATAGCAGCTTGATGAACATATAGCACGAAACTGTTAGCTACATTAAAATTTAAAACAAAGTACCTTTATTACCGGGTTATAAAAATTTTATGTTTAGCAGCTCTTCTTATTTTAATCATTTTGTGATTGCTATCACTCCATATTTTATACCTAGAATAACCTTGTGGAACTAACAAAACAACCACAACAAAATCATACCAGAACAATGCCA
Source organism: Dorcus parallelipipedus (assembly GCA_958336345.1). Lineage (NCBI taxonomy): Eukaryota > Metazoa > Arthropoda > Insecta > Coleoptera > Lucanidae > Dorcus > Dorcus parallelipipedus. Next base: position 21,996,960 of record OY284475.1, read on the forward strand.
GGATTGGACGAATGAAGGATGAGCATCGCCGGTTTTATTTTGTTCTAAATTTGTTCCAAAAACAATACATTTTTAAACCGTCAGAAATATTTCATTGTCTTTAAGTAATTTTTCGTCAACATGACCCCAACCACAAGATATTGATTATAAAGTCAACTTAAATGACTGAAGATATTTTATTTCGTAATTATATGTCTGCCGACTCAATGACCCCTTCAAACTTCCATGTCCATTCAGCACACGCAATTTTGTTTACTGTGATAAATTCTGGCCTGTTGTATCGTTTGTCTATCTTGTTTGTGTTCACCGAAAGAGTAGGGATCGTGAGCTGAATGTAGCATTACGAAGGAGGAAATAACATTAAGGTAATTAAGCATTAGCTTTACCGATGTATTTGATGGCATCCGACAATGTGTATTGCGAATGCAAGAGTTGCCGTCCCCTTGATTGTGGTGATGTTCAACTACCTACCCCAGGGATATCATTGTTTTACAATCGCTGTTCACTGTAAATTTAATTGTTGTTTTAATCTTAATTTACCTGTACGTTGAGGCAGAAGTTATTTCATTACTTTAATCTATTATTGTAAGAATTGTAAGCATGTCGTTAGAGAAATATGTTACAGCCAGGCATCATTAAGTAAAAAGTGTGCTCATTACATGAGATTATTCCTCAGAAATTTTAGTAGTTGCATCCTTCAACGTAGAAACTTTTTTTCTGGTCTTGGGAGATGCATATGCGAGCGGTTACAACAACGACAATTTCTGGACCGAATCCATATCCAGCCAAGTCATTCTCTTGAGTATCGTAACTTGAGATAGCTGTAATATCGTCTCAGTTTATTTCAGATTTTTTATCCTTCTTATGAATTACGAGCTTCTCACTACTTTTAATAGAAGAAGTCACATCGCTTCGTACAAAACGACGCAATAAAGATATCGGAAAGGAAAGCAGAGAGCTGCAAGATTTGATTTTATAAACTGCTTAATCGCATACACAATGAAACCCTTCAAATTATGATCAGACTAATTCAGTTTTTAAAATACTGAAGCGTGCAAGTAAAAAATACAATCGATGAGGGAGGCTTTCATTGAAAAATAATAATGTAAATAATAAACGCCAGTGGAACATATTCTAAAAATAAGCAAATGGAAAACCCCAATTTTTTGGAGACTGTAATGACGCAATAAACATTTATGATAGGGGTACGAGCGAAATATGTTTGTGCAACATATGGGGCGTACAAGGCAGATTATTGTGTGAGTTTTGGGGTTGTAAATGCGCTTAAATATCTTTAGTATTGAATTAAAAAGTTGATAATTAATAACTTTATTAAACGTTATTTTGGACTACAGTTATTTATAATTTTTTTTTTGATAATATATGGGAACATGATTTAATTTATTGAAAAACAAAGTCTTGTGGTCCTTACACGTTAATTTCTTTGATGATATTTGTTTGTAGGGTATTCTAGTGTGGCCTTTAATTTTGTCAGACAAATTTTGACTTTGTTCTACCCTTTTCAGTCTGGTTTAGTGAATGTGAACGTAACTCGAGGATAATTTAATTCTGTTAAGACTATGTAGGTTAAGACGTTATTCCACTTAACAGATGAAATTAATTTAGTCAATTAGTTAATCTATCCATCAATCAAGTTAAGCACATCGTGTTTTCATGGCGGTTGCTCGGAAACCTCATTGCATATTGCCGTATGATTGTTATCTAATACTACTTAAAGCAACTCCTGCAAGTAAATTACAAGGAGCTTTTGTTTTGTATGCCTATGAATTGGTGCTTCAACAATAAATGCTTTTTTTTGTTAAAATTTTTTAGTTCTATAATTGAATTTAATTGCTTTCTCTCAACTCTCGTATTATCGCGAATTGTTCTAAAGTCTACGCTTTAATTATAATTAAGCGCATGTTTTAATGACGAAAATTCCACAGACTAATAATATTTGCGATAAAACCTGACACATAATGTGTTGGTAATGCGAGCTATTATAGTAGATAGCCTGCTGACATATCTGCAATTTTTCATTCTTCCGTTTATGAGGTTTCCTTTCATATAATGCAAGATTATGAACGTAATCACTGCAGATATTGTGGAAAATGCAGACTGTTATGAAGCAAGGGAAAATCTACTCTAACCAAGATGATGCAATATTACACTGCAGCTCTCGCTTGGCTTTAAAACTTGTTTTTCTAAACACACTGCGTTTGCTTTTATAACATTATGGTAGCTACGTAAGTCCCATATTCGTATTTCATTTCTCTCCTTGTGCAATAAACTTGGGTTTGAATATTTTAACAATTTCTTGTTTTCGTTGTGCGAAAAGCTGCAAACCAAACTGATAATTGCTCTATGAATTATTCATTGTGTTTAAATTTAAATGTTTCTGTTACTCTCGTCGAAGTAAATTTGATATACATCTTTAGTCTACCAGTCACTGCTAATCTAAGATATGCCAAGTTCATTAGCTAAAAATTGCTATTGGGCAAGCAATTAATTACTCAATGCAATCGCACTTCAAAGGTGTTTCAAAAACACGAGAAGAAGAGTAAATTTGTGTCCACAAATGGGTAGTCCTCATTGTATTGATTGCGGCTTTGTTAGGCAATAAACTACGTACATTTACATTTTAAGCTTCAAGTGAATTGTTATTTTGGTAAACATAATTTCTGCATTATTGCTGATCAAATTGTGTACATTTTAAATCGACTTTGTTTATCAAACCTTTCTTTCCTGTGTGGCGCCGATGAATGGAAAATTTTTGTCTTTGTTTATTGCTCCCATACGGGTACGTTTGATTGCCTATTTATATCAGTCACGTGGCTCTCAGTTATTTCTGAAGGCTGGGTATAACCATTTTCATCCGACAGAAAATTGATTCAACGATAGGGAGTTCCATCGCTACTCTCAATAGAAAGCTCAGCTTACGATTCCCACACTTGATAAAAGTACTTGATGTATTGAAGACATGTTATGTTTAAACACATTTGAAGTAAATAAATTTGTTCTCGTACAGTGGGCATGTTCCATTACTTCATTTACAAAATCCAAATGAATTAGAAATTATAATTATATAAGTATAATGATTAAGTTACAGAAAAGTTGATTCTGTTGCGATTGTTGTGTTTTTTCATTTAGAAAATTTAATTTGTTTTCATCTTATTCATCGCTGTACTGAAAATATAAAATGTGTGAAATTTCATTAGTGAGAAAACATTCATACTCGTGCATGTATTTTGAGGATACACAAACATGACAAAACTTTTATATCTGCAGTGATTTCTTCGTATATTTCTTTTAATAAAGTTTGAATTTGTCATTAATAATTAAATATAATTATAAACAATTTTTCTGATAACATTTGCATTAAAGAAGTTTTAAAATATAACTAATATTGAATTATGACAGCAACATTTAAAACTTATGGTATAACACTTTAATCCAAATTGAGTTTATCTTGTAAAAGTTTCTTCGGATCTGCCCTTTCTTTTTTTTTATTTTCTACCCTCGGAGGCTTTACTTCTATAGTCTGAAGTTTTAAGGAAAGATACTAAAACGGATTCGTTTTTGACCATTCTTTCGTGACGTGCTTCGAGGGTTTACGTTATATAGATCGAGTGCTGTCCGTGCCTGCGTTTCAGACTAGATTATGATATTTTATTTTCAAAGTTTTACTCCGCGACGTCTAAAGAAATAAACAGAAATGAAGTACTTTTTTTGCACCGAGTATACATTGAAATTGCGTTATATTCCGGTATTCGTTTTAGTGTAAATCAAGAAAGTTTGTCGATCTCAATTTCAATTTTTTCCCCATCATCTAATTTTGACCTAACTTAGTGTTCTCAAGTGTATTGAACAACTCAGTAACTCAGAATTAAATATTCCTTACAATAAATATCCGTTAGGATTGAAATACTATAATTTTGTTATTACTCATAATTTATTAGTGAAGTATAAGTCAAAGTAAAATGCTTGGAAATTAAAGTTTTGTTGATGGCAAGCAACATCACTTATTTATATTTTCATTAACATTTGGTTTTTAATGATGGTGTGAAGTATTTATATACTTTTAACTATAAACTATAATATTTACTTATTCTTATACAGGGTGTGATATCTAAGCACGTTTCCTCAATAACATTGTGTGTTGAATATACAATGCAAGAGTACGAAAATTTCACATATTCATGCTTAATTAAAAAATATTTGATATTTATTTTTAAAACGTTTTTGCCTTTGAGTTGAGAAGCCAAAATAAATTGAGGAAAGCTTATTAACATTTACTGACTGATTAACAGCGCCCACATAAAATACTTTCATTTTTCCGTGTTTTTATTAATAATGTTATTTTTAGATACAATTGTTGTGTTTCAAAAATAAGGGGAAACAAATATTTTTCCTTCCGCAGACTTATATAAATCGCAATTTAATTAAAAAGTATTTAAAACGTCAGCGATCGGATGTAGGTGTTATAAATTCCTAATCCTTTATGAAAGTTCCTGCAGTATAAAAGCTTCTTAGAAATTGTTACTTCAGTGGAAACTTTTCGCGGATGACACATTTATAATAGGCGGTCGTTTTCCTTGGACGGCAGTTTTACCGTAATGAAAAATGTTATTAGGCAACTTGATATTGCTTATCCATCGCAATCAGAATTTACTATCCGATAAATCATTCTGCGGAAGTGTTATTATGAAATCCAGTTTATGCGACGCTCTTCGACACGGCTACAGTCAAATAATATGAAAATGTAGATATATTTTCATGTTTTCAAAACATCTAATACTCGTATAATAAACAAGATTATCATATTTTTTATATACGATTGTAGATGGAGTCTGAACAACTGACCTTAAACGGTTCAACCGTTCAACATAAAGGTAATAATAAACTGTTTATTTTAGCACTGACTGTAAGTAGTTTCAATTTTAGTCTTTATCGACCTGACGTAATTATTATTCAGTATTGATCGCTGACCCATAATTAGCGGCACGTTATAAGAGTTTCGATGCACGTCTACCTTATATATACGGTATGCCCAACGATAGCGATCTACCCTTCTTTTACCTGGCAGTTAAGAATTTAGCTAATTGGAAGAAACTGTAAACTTTCGTTATTGAATAACAGATCCTTTTCACACACACACACACACACACACATTTCAAATTTATTTCTCAGAACACGTTTTACTTTTAAACAAATCCATCGTACTACCGGCTCTCGGCTGTAAGAAATCTACAGTGTGATTTTTAATGATTGGGGATGATTTGAATTTACGTTCGCAACACCCGGTTCTGTCACTCACCTTTGTTATTTTCTTTCTGATATAAGAATTAGGGCTTCCTAATAAACCAATGCCATGTAGTTTTATGTATATTTTAATATTTTGTTTAATTTAACCGAGAGGAAATTTGAAAAAAAAATCAAACAATTTTTTTTGTTAACATGAATTGGTGTTAATGCATTCGATAATCACAGGTTTGGACTTATTCTCGTGCTCCACGTAATCTTTCAAATTACAGTTGAAATTGTTTTTGCTAACGTGACTGTTCCGAATGCGTTCAGTTGTTCCTGTAATAACAGTGACTGTTATAAAGTATTTTTTGCGAAATTAGAACTGCCAATTTAAGTTTTCATATTACCTTAAATGTAATGTCATGTGCATGAGGCACTTCTGTTTTACACTTATGTGCAATTACAGTCAATAAACACACACACCTCTTCACTTTATGAATTTTTATTAATTCTCTTTCTTCTGAAATATACAGGATGATTCAGTGAATGTTGCTGGTATATCTAAAGATAAATCCAAATCCAAAAGAAAGAGGTTTTGGTTGATTCTTGGCTTGAATACAGAACAGTTCGACCATGTTTGCCTCGTTGATTGGTCCTTCGAATTGCAAGTCCTCTGGATGTGGCAGTCGCTCTTCTGAGCCGTTAGTTACACTGAAGACTAATATTTAAAACCGAAACATACCAAGACAATTACCATTTATAAGTCAAAATTCCTTTTATTAGGACCACAAAACCAGAAGTAAATATAATAACTCACTGCTTGATTGGCACTGTGATTACAACAAATTAAATCTAATTGTCTGTAGCGAGTAAAACTTAACTCATACGTTCAGTGTTAACCTTGTTCCAATTTAGATTGCACAGACTCAGTTCTCAAACACTGATGGACTCTTGACGAACTTCGATAATGAGCATGAGGTAAATAATACTCAGTTTCTCGTATTTTTTAGACCTCAAAAGTGTGCCATTAACAACAATCTTTTTGAATCAACCTTTTAGTTAGTACAACTTACTAATTTCAGTTAAAGTATGATGCGTTCAAGAGCAAATAATCCTTCGGGCTATAAATCGAGAACTAACATCGAATGACTCTAATTTTTAATTGAATATGATATTTATATCGATTTAAACTTTTTTTTTTCATTTTTAGTATGTGATATCTGTATCGGAAAATAAACAGGGTGAGTCATAATGGGCGGAACAAATTTTACCAGTATGTAGGAAAGACTTTTTTAAGTAAAAAAGTGTATTAGTGACAAATTTTCATCACTGACTGTATAATATTTACATCGACTTGACACGTGTATTATCTTATATATATGTATGTATTTATATATATGTAAATCTACTGCACAAATAAATATACTATACTATACTATACTAATAAAGAAACTACTTTTGAAGAAGGATTATGTCAATATTTAAGTCCAAGTTATTAGCTGTATATCCTAAAGTTAGAACTTCAAGGTATCTGCTGTACTAAATTAGTTTAAACAAAGACTGCTTTACACTAAAAATACATTACGTAATTTAAAATAAATATGGTCGATGCATTACTAGAAGGGGGCATATTGTAGCAGGTACCCATAAATTAAAGTAGTGGTACAGGCATTATTGATCGCAGTGTATATTACACATTGATTGAAATAAAATTTTGTTGATTTAAACAATTTTCGATTTTCTTTGAAGTAAATAAATTGCATTATTCATATTCAACCTAAATGGTTTACACATTATTTACATTATTTACACATTATTTTTTTTTTCCTACACAACATCATAATTAATTTTGTTAATATCACATAAACGTTCTTTTTCTTGAAGTAAAAATATTAAAATTGAGTTACTATTAAAATTATTATAGATGTTTTAAAACACAATGTCCTATGTACAAGGGCTGACAAAAGTATCCATGCGCCAAAGCGAAAATGATCCGTATTGCTCTTTATGATCTTACCTGCTTTTACGACGGTCAGCTTAAATATTGTCGATATATTTGTTGTTGGTACCGCAGGGTTAATAATTTCCATTATAATAAATTTATTTTTGCTTAGAAAATAAGTAGCCTTTCATCCCTATTAATTATAATAAATAATTTGGTTACCTAACAAGTAAGGCGTTACTTCCCTGCGGTTAATAAATACTATGACATAGGTATTAATGACTATTTCAATCAGAGTTAGATCATATTAATAAAACAAATAATTTTTGCCATCTAGACAAATACATTTATTCGTAATATAATCATAAGAAGTGGTTAAGTAATTATTTAATTTTTCAATTATTTTGTTATCGCTCTATAACAGAAAACATATCAGACTCCGGACAACGGTGGAAAAAGAATTCCTTAGCTTAAAACGAACGCGATCTATTAAAAAAAAACCTAGAAATTAAAAAAAATTTATCGAAATTTCTATTTTCTAATTCTTACAAAGAGTTCTGTGGAAACAATCTAGATTTTGACATTTCGGAAATATGGCGCATAGACTAATTGAAAACGAGGAATAAATTTCCAAGCTGTAAAAACGACATAATTTTTATAATATTTTAATTTTAAACAACTCGCCGAAGTGCAAATAATCCTTCGGGCTAAAAATCGAGAACATCGAATGACTCTAATTTTTAATTGAATATGATATTTATATCGATTTAAACTTTTTTTATCATTTTCAGTATGTGATATCTGTGTAGGAAAATAAACAGGGTGAGTCATAATGGGCGGAACAAATTTTATCAGTATGTAGGAAAGACTTTTTTAAGTAAAAAAGTTCCTATAAACCTATGTCCTAATCCGCACAGTTGAGGAACTACAAGAAGTCAAAGTTTTTCTTAATTAAAATTAAATTCAAAAGGTAATATCAAGTAGTTTGCTAATAATTGATAAAATTCTTATATCAGTTTGATGACAGTTCGTATTATTTAAGTCGTTTAAAATGGGAGACTAGTGCAGCTGAATATGCAGACTAGAGAGTCCGATTCCCTTATTCGTAGAGCTCGTGCTTGTATGAGAGCTCAAGAAGCACAGTTTGAACAGTTTTTGTAATAGGTAGTGTGTTTTAATTGAACATTTTTGTACAGTTTATTCAATTTTTTAACAGTTTTCACAGTTACCGTTATTATTAAATATTTATTTATTACAAAACATTGACTTCTTGTAGCTTCACAACTATGCAGTTTAAGACATAGATTTATAGGAACTTTTTTACTCAAAAGAGTTTTTCCTACATACTGGTAAAATGAAAGCGGAAGCTGAAATATAAATAAAAGTTGTTAAAAATATTTTGTATTAGAACAAGCACGGAAAAAAGTTACGTTTAATCTATAACCACACTGTTTTATATCTATATCATAAAAAACACTGGGCAATTAAAATGAAACCAGTACAGCACCTTTTTTTTTAATAGAATTATTTTAAAATTGAAGAAATGTGACAAACAAATATTTAAAAATAGCTACAGTTTTAAGAATAAAATTGTGTTAGGTGATATGGTGAAAGTCACAGTCACTATTAATCTGTATTAAACTGAAATGAAACACATTACGACAGTAAAGTTATGGATTTTTTAGATGTATAACTACCATAGGTCCAAATAAATTTTTGATAAAGGTAGGTCATGGAGTGTAAAAATCTACAACACCAAGCAGTTTTTGAAGTTAGTGACATATCAGGCTGTAAGATTAAATTTCCATTATTGCCAATTAAATTTCAATTTTACTTAACTACTCAAGAACTGGATAATTTATCTTCCATAGCCTACCTTTAAATTTATTTGGACATATGTTATATAAATAATTATAAAACGGTACGGTATTTTAATTTTAATTACTCCGTAGACTTAAATTAGGCATTTAAAAAATATGAACACAAAAGAGACATTTGCGTAAAATTTTCGGTTTTAAATATATTTAAGGAGGGTTATTTTATTTTACTTTTTCCCCATAAATTAGTTCCCCAAAACAGTTCTTCTTTATTATATTTTTCTGAAAATTTAATTATTTTATTTCATAAGATAAGATCGTGAAAAATGAAACTTTCTCAAAATTAGATTAAATTAACTCTTGTTTCGTATAAAACATTTCTCGTTTTTATATTCATTTGTATTTTTATTCACCATTTAAAAATATAATTTTCTTAAAATCCCATAATATACACAGAAACATTTTTATTAACTTTTTTACTCATATTAATTTCATAATTAAAGCTGGTTCTTGTCACCAAAACTAAAACAACCTAACGTAGTTTATGAAATTAAATGTTTAAATTGTAATTCATGTTCTATTGGAGAAACAAGCCAAAATTAAAAAAAAACGTCTAGACCAACATAAATATCATATCCAAAAAAATAATCAACATCATTCAATGCTTATAGAACATTCATTAGAAAATGACCATAATTTTGATTTTGAAAATACTAATATTTTATATTACGAGTCTAATATTTTCAAAAGACGTTTTATAGAAATGTGTAAAATAAAAATGTCGTCGAATTCTATTAATAAACGTACTGATTTTGCAAATTTAAAGGATACATTTTGTAGTTTTCTCGATTCCTTAAATAGAATATAGATCTGTCAATTTTTTAACATTTGTAATGTTCAAATTATTTTTAGATAAAAAAAAAATCAAGTTACTTTTTCAGTTTCCGTTGACAACCTTGTTTATTTTGACAACATGTTTATATTTTTCACTTCTGACGAAGCTGTCGAACGACTGCGAAACGTTAAGTGTTTATGCGCCATTTAGTGTCCGTTTAAAAGAGTTTGTGATACATATTAATTTCAATTAAAAAACAAACTATATCAGAGAAATCAGATATTCAATTTTTTTTTTAATTTCATTAAAAGAGTCACTCAAATAAAAGGGGAAAAAATTGGGAAAGACAAGCATAATTATCATCATAGAACACTATATTCGTTTCATTTAGTTTTTATTAAATAGATATTCTCGGTGAAATTTCCGATAAATACGTGTTCATTTACGGATTTTTACTACTACGTGGACTTGTTTGTTATTTAATTTCGGTTCCATTTCATACTTTGCCGCAGGTAGACAGTAAACGGTTCCCGCAGAGATAAACCGCAATTACAGTGCTTTAAACTTGTAGTTGCTCTAAGGTTGAAAATATTTAGGGGGTATATCAATAAGGTTCAGTTTCGCACAGTCTTATTGCTTTTCGAAAGGATACTTTCGTCAACCAGTGTATTAGCGTGGCCGAGCGGTTAAGGCATGGGTTCGAATCCCACCCTGCCGAGTTGTTTTTTTTCTTGATAATTTTAATCCGTTTTAAAACCAAATACCAGTGGAATTAAATAAAAAAAACACGTTTGTTAATTTGTTTTAATGTCGATAAGAATGCATTCCAGAAATTATTGTTGCGCCACCTAGTGGTAAAGATTCGTCAATTATTTTCTCGGCTAGGCATTGATGTTTTGCCGGGCTAGCCGTGGAAACGCTTGCTTTCTCCACTCTGATGAGCCGGTACTACTAGTGTAGGAAGAAAACACTTTTTTCTCAGTACACTTGAAAATATCAATAAGACATGATAATCCCTGAAATAAAGAAAATTAATAATGAAATTTTCTAAAATGTTAAGTGAATCAATATAGTGTTTCTATAATTTAAACACGTACATACAACATATAATTTGTTAATCCTTTTAACAAACATTGACTAGTATTTTTCATCTAATTTAATCAAATTAATTCTGCCTGTGTCAATATTTCCTGAGCAAGTGTTCGGAATACATGAAAGGTAATTTATTTAAAAGCCTGGATATAGACGGCCATAATTTTCACAGGGTCTGGGCAAACGCGCGTTCCGTACGATTTCGGTGTGCGTGTAGATGTGATTTCATGGATACACGTTATAAATATAGTATCTGTGGGAGTGACTTCTGCCAATCACACATCCAGCCCAACACTTGATGGACAGCTTGAACGATTTCGGACGCCAATTGGAGAAGTTGAAATTAGGAAATTCCTTTCGTTTCCAAGATCAGGGTTCCGACCTCGATCCCTCTGAATTTTTTATGTTAATGCTGTTATATTTGATATCTGAAGTCGACAATCTGTGACACACTGTTTGTCGGTCGAACATTTCTTCTATTTTCAACTCAAATCACATTATACATTATTATTATTATTTTATCTAATATATAAAAGTATATAAGCCATACTTGTTGTAAATAATAACTAAAAATAATTAATGGATAAATGAAAATTAATTCATTACTAGAATTTAAGAACTAAATTAAATTTAATAGAGTATTCACTTATCATTGTGTTTTGAACTGCACTTTTTGAAATGAGAAACCCACAGTATTAATAAAAGTGGATGGAAATGTATACTATAGGATACTGATATTCTCAAAGATAGAATGATTTTCATGAAACTCATGTAATTAGTTCCCTTTTCACTATGCATGAAAGTCATGTTAGATTTCCACATTCTTTTAATCCATACTTCTTAGATGACCATTTAGTAGCCGAACTTACATGTGCCTTCTATTGTAGGATATTTCACCAATTGCCAAAATATCACTTTACTAACGGACGAAGGTATGTGTAAGCATTTTGGGAATGCCTTCGAATTTTATTCCCGTCTCACACCGCATGAGCTAGTTTAGACCAAATGCACAGCACTCGTTTCTTTACCTGATGATACTACGCGCGTATTCCTGCCAAATGTTACGACGTCGCAATTTTCGCACGCTTTCATGCATATATGCATGTAACTGTGATATACTTGCCACAATGCTATCTCACGTGACGCCTCCTATTTCCAGCTGCGCTGACTTAGGAAACACTTGCTTATGTACACGTTATAAATATTTAGATTCTAAACCTAGTTTTCTTTTTGTCATAAATTTATATTTAATAGTAGGTATCTTTAACCCTGTTATTGTTAAATAATCAAGTATCAATAAGTTTTGTCACATCACATCATAATATGCTGTATTTCAAATGAGGACACCATTTTTCTCTTGTTTAGGAAGCTTCAATAATCTAAAATTAATCAACGAATACATAATACATGTGTGATCCTTCATATTATTTAAAATGTATAAGCACTGATGGTCCAAATGTAAATGTACCCAGCGACTACTTTTTAAATATTCATGACATCCTCGTCTGATTTTTTGTTTTCAGTTGTCAACACTGTTGGGTTAACATTATGTATCGACAAGGGCCATTATTATATTCACATTATTGGTAATTTCTGTTTATATCGAGGCTTCATTTAATATTGTATCACACGTGAGCTGCGAGGTATATAACCATCTTCGTTCTGGAAGTACTAAATTACATATTTTCCAAAGTGCAACGTTTAAGATATGAATTAACATTATTATTGTATCTTTTCTTAGAGAAACATTATTAGATATTGTTTTTGCCAATTTACTGCCTTAAACTGAATTACCTTCAACAAACCACATTGTAATGCTAATTCTAAATTTCATGGTCACGCTTGATCTAAATAAATAATGTATATGTACTAAGTAATTTATAGTATAGACTGCTATACTAAAAACAGTATTAACAAAGTAAAATAAAACAAACTTTTATTTGTACAAACATTAAATTATGTTTGCCTCCTTTTGTCTTACAAAATTGTTAAATAGTCTGATCTCTATTTCATGGACAATATATGCTCAGTTATATCACATCTACAATTTAGCAAGAGATACATTAAGCTACATATTTCATTGTCATACTGTGTGGCATCTCCGTTATCCATAATTACTGAATTATTTTACTAGTCTAGTCCGAGATGATAGTTGTTCGAATTGTTATTAATTGTAGTGCTCAATCTTGTAGCGGAATTTCACAATTTTGAAACAATGAGTTTGTGAAATAATATAATGGATCCATGAAATGAATTTCGAATTGAAAAATTGATGTTACGTTAAATAATATTGAAATAAAATAAAATTTCGCCGAGTAGGAAAACATTTCCAAATAAAAAGCTTCACATGTTCTGATAACTGAAATGAAATATCATTATATTTAAAAACGCACAAACCAATTTATATTTACGTGTTGCGCATAAAATTCTCGCAACGAAAATTCAAAATTACAGCTTTGTGTAAAAAAATTCATGACGTGTGCGTTTTTAATTTAGCAGAGCATGAATTAAATTAGAATATCAAATACGAATAAAAAATTCTTCTAAGGTTTCCTAAAACTTTTGAAATTTAGTTTCGTCTCCAAATAATAATAACTAATTGCTCTCTAGAATAGTATAGAAAAATGTACATTCAAGTGATTGATTTTCCTCTTGCACTGATATTTTATCGAGGAAAGTTGACTTAAAACTGCAGTATTGTTGGCAATTAAAAACAAAGGTAAATATTTTGACAACCTTTATGAAATACTCACTCATACATACCTGAATAATATTTAACGGTTACGTTCTCCCCATATTCATTACCCCGTAAAACAAAACAGAGTTGAATTAATATTTATATTAATATTGTGTTTGTACAACGTTTCAAGTTTGGACAATAGTATTCTACGTTTTATGTACATGTTCATAAGTGAACGTTCGGAGCGAAGCGCCGGCGAATTTCACGGCGATTTTCCGACACACTGTGTCTTGTTTGTTTAGGAAATTGGCCGCAATTTTCACCTCAACCCTTATCACATGAAGTAGTTACTTAAAATATTTTGACATCCGTTATAATTCATTCAGTGTTGGATACAATTACAAGATAAATTCAATAACTGATATTTGTCACATTTTATTAATTTGAGAATCTAACCTATAACTCAAGGATTTGTATAAAATAAAAACATTCGAATACATAATTACGAGGGGAAATTCAAAAATTAAATGTCCAGTTGTTCTAACCCATTTGAAAAGAATTCTTTTGGAAACTCCACAAAAAATGTCTGCAGCAACTTTTGGATCCTAATCTGAAGAAAATCACCTTCCTCGTAGGTTCTTTTTAAGTGGTCGAAATAGTTAATAGTCGGAGGGTGTCAAAACTTTTCTTGCTTTATGCACATTGGAATGGTCGTGCAAGAGAAAGATTTCTTTACAGGACTTATGAGGTCGTTTTTGTTCAAGGGTCTTTTTTAAATCTTGAAGTGTACTTCAGTAAGCTTCTGCATTAATTGTTGTGCCTTTTGCCATATATTCAATAGAAGGATGCCTTTACTATCTCAAAAAATCGTAGCCGTCAATTTTTCCGCAGAATATTGTGTTCGTGTCTTTCTCGGAAGTGGAGAATCTTTCTGCAGATTCTTGTTTTGTACCTAGGTTCCAAAAATGTACCCAAGATTCATCTCATCAGAGATTATTTTTGAAAATAGGTTTGGTTTCGCTTCTGAAGAGGCGCTGTAATTTTCTTATGGATCAAAGGAAAAATTAAAATGAGGAATTGCAGTCAACTACAGAAATGAATTATCAATGAGAGTACTTTAACTTTTGTAGCTGTGTCGCTTTTCTATTTACAGTATAATATTAAATAGAAAAGTCCTTTAAGCACCTTCTAGGTATATCGGGTAAGAATTATCTATCTTGTGTAATGATGTTGTCGCCCACAATTAATTACTGAGCTACACGAAATACGCAGTCTCGTCCTTGCCTGTCATTCCACATAATTCATTTACGCCCTGAGTTTAAATTTCGTCTTACTCCTGCTTGCTTACCTTTTCAGTCTCGTCGCTACGTTTTACGCGAACCCGAATGTTTTCAGTTCACTCAATTAAAAGCTTCATTTAGAATATTTTAAGTGCTTTTTGCATAACATTAGGCTGTTGTCGTAAAGCTGTCCTGCGTAATGGGTTGCTAAAATGTTGTCGTCTCTGTGAAACTCTTAAACGGCGAACGTAGAAAACTGCTGGAAATTGTTTTATACAAATTAGTGTATTCAAAGTAAAGTAATATAAAATTCAAAAGTTAATCTGGCTTGAGATTGTCTTCGCGTTTCTTTACTAAGTAGTCCCTAATAAAATAATAACTAAGTTATAACTTTAGAACAGGTTCCAGAATTTCTTGAGACTTTAATGTAATTATGTGTACATTTCCCTTCAAGTCATCCAGTACACTCTTAAATTTTGACCTAACTGAATTAAGATAGTGACAAGAAAACAAATTCCTAACTAATATACTCCTAGAGTTATTAGAAAATAAATACGAAACAAGGATCTAACAAGATCAAATTTTAATTATTGTAAATAATGTTGCGAAAATATATTTATGAATTCTTCAGTAATAAAGTGTGACGTCGTTCCGCAATTTAATAAAGCCTCTGCCCTTGTGAGAGTAGCCCTCGGTATCCATAACTCAAACCAAAGCGTACGTAATAAAACTTGTGATTGATGGATTTGTGTACGTGTACAAGATAATTATTGTCCAATCTGTGCCGAGTCACTTGTAATTATTAAACCTTTATTGTTGTAATTAAGTTGATTTTTTTTCCTCGAAAATTAATGTGTTAGTTTCATATTACGTTTTATGTGTATATAATGCTTTTCGTTCTAAAATTTTAAATACTTAATTTAGATTATACATTAATTATACTTTTTATTTTATATTATATACAGGGTGATTTTAATGATCGCTAATCAAAATTATTGTTATGTTGACAACACAATCCCGTATTGATTTTTTTAAATCAATGGTACCTCGTTTAGGGATACTTTACAATAATTGTTCGAAATGCCCACTTTATTCGAGGAAAAGAAAGAAAGAAAACTCAAATAATTTTAACAGTATATCATTGTAATACTTCATATGTATGTTACGTAAACAAATCAGTAAACGAACCATAGTAACAAACATGTGTTAGGTGATATGATTGATATGATATATGGCATTTATATCCTCTTAGATAGCTGATTGTTATGGATTGTTACGGCCTGTTTATTGATTTGTTTGTTTGGAAACAACTTTTGATTTGCATGTATACATAACTTTCATACATAGTTAAATACCAAAAATATTATTTCTACACTAACTTTATCTTATTCCAAATACCTTCTTTGTAAATCCTATTAGATTAGAAGAGTGGTACTTCGTTGTACATAATCGATCCATGTAATGTACCAAATTCTTTGTAAACTTTAGAAGAAGAGCTTTTCCGAACTGAAATCTGAAAAATATGCGTAAAACTTCGAAGCGAAACTTTTCTTATTCCTATTTAACTTGCAGTGTTGATCCACGATTTTATCCTCCGTTGAAACTAACGCCTTTGTTTCCTTTGCAGTCTCTTAACTTCGGCGGTATTAATTTACTGACAAAACGACATTCATATCGTTTACTTTCCCGTTGAAATTCGATTCTTTTCGTTTCCCTGCGTCGCCCGCAGTGGTGGTGAAAGCCCCCGCAGATGACACCGCGATTCTTGCCTATCGTTCGTTTTCTCGGCATATATGAGACGAAACCCTCTTTAATCTTGTTTCACTCGGATACCTTACTGAATTCATTCTTTTATTTTATTTTTATCTCTTCAATATCTCATTATCAATATATATTTGATAGGTGTCATATATTTTCTTGTAAAAAAAAATTCTTTCTCAATCCTTGTCAGAAACTCATAAAAGTTCAGATGTTACAGCAAATGGAAAAAAGATGAAAATGTAATTTAATGGCATTGCAGAAAATTTGAATTATACAGTTAAAAATTAAACTTCGGAAACTTTTAATAGCATTATCTATTCAACCATGTGCCCTCTCACCCCCTCACAGTAACTGTCATCACTACTCAATTTCCATTTTCACCAACGTTTATGATATTATTTTCGGTAATAATATAAAGTGAAACCCAATCAAATATTAAATAACAAATTTACTTTGTTTGATTTTAAAAAAAATCTTTGTACAGAAAATAACTCCTACAAGATTATTCTATTAGATTATAACCAATTGTGTAATTAATACACATGAAAATATTTTAGTTAATAAGCACCGTTCGCAAACTAAAGGAAAATAACACAAGTAGTTTGTAGAACTAATGTCTTTCCAACAATTTCAAGTTGTAGAGACCTATTTGTGCATATTGCGGACCAGATTGGAATGAAGAGGTCCAAAGTGAGCTCTGGGGAACATTAAGTGTATTTTATTTGCTATGTGGCGTGAGGTTAGGGTTTAATATCTGGTGGTTCAGCGGTCGTCATTCATTTCACTTACTGCCGTTACTCCCCAGGAAACTTCCTTCAGGCCTATAGTTTTGCTTTATCGTACTTTGCTTGCTTGCGTTTATTTGAACCTTGCGTAAATCTTCGCCTTAAACTTTGTTGCAAAATTTCTAGGAGCTATCTCATCTTAAAACATAACTCTGTCGACAAAAATTAATTTGTAATAAACAGCGTTCTCTTATCTAAATCAAATTAGAAAATTCAAATGACGCAGAATTTTTTATTGTGTCGCTATTTCAAGATATTTTACAACTTGAGTGAAAATTGTCGAAATAATCTGAAGCAAAAGGACAGCTCGTAACGATAAACAGACAGTAATAAACGGTCACGCAAAAATGTGTGAAACAATGGCAACAAAACACTTCCCAAATCACCGCTGATAACACGGAACCTTGGTTAATCGAGTTTCGGATAATCATCCAGACTTGCTGCTGCATTTACAGATAAAATAAAATAGAATAGAATAGAATCGTGAAAAATTCTCCACAGTATTTATTCCTTTTATTACTGTGGTGTAATGTTATAGTATGCGTTTTTAGCCATTTTTTTTCAAACGTTGAAATAAATTTGGCTATAATTCTCATAAAAGCTGTCACAGGTTTGCCCCCCCCCCTCTTGTCTCATCGAGTTCCAGTTAGATTTGAAAAATACTTAATAAGTAATGTTTTGAAAGTTTGAATAAAATTGAAAGGTTTTAATTTTTTTTTCTATTTTGCGTTGGTAACAGAACTATTAACGCACCGAAACGAGTGCTTTAATAGAAAACTTGAGTGCGTTAATGGCATTGGTGTAATTAATTTATTTAATGTTGGTAGTACTAATTCCAAGTAAGAAATAAACATCAAATGTCAAACGATATCAAGAAGTTTTATTTAATTTAAACGATCACCACCATGAAATGTGCAATTATAATAAACGTTAACGATTACATTGGATGTGTCTTTAGAATTTGTACTAATACCTGGTATGTTCTGATTTGATACAATAATTTTGTGGAGTGCATTATTACATTCAACAGTGGTTTTATTATGCGAGGTGCAATCAGACCATGATCCAGTGGAGCAGCTGGGCAGGTTAGTTTGCTGAAATCCATAATGTTGAACATTTGTATTTTTTACTTTGCATTTAAAATTGGATTTCCCACTGCCTACTTAAATGATGTTAAATAAATGTCACCAACCACCGCAAAATTCCCTAAATTTTAAAATATCGCTTTTTTCTTTAAAAAGGGGCAAAATAGAAAAAATAGTATAAAATACTCGTTACAGAAGGCTTTTCAAGCACTCGTCCGTTCCGGAATTTCGGACTTGAAAGACAGCCTTCTGTAACTTGTGTTATAATATACTATTATAAAGCAAAAGCTTAAAGAATCCACTTTCAAATAAAGTCCACAGTAAATTTTGTGGATGAACATAACAGAAAAATTGAAGTTTGTTTATTTATTGTATAAAAACCCAAAAGGAACCCAAAATTCTTTTAGACTGAGAAAGACATCTGAAAAAGGGAACATACCTAACTTAAAATTTCTTCTCGCAGTTGGCCGTGAATTGCTAGTTGTGAACCAGCCTCAATCCGACTTGATGTATGAAATATGAGTTTTACGCAGAATCCAAGACTGTCGTAATGAAAATAATGGACCTTCTATCACTTATTATGATTTTACTTTGAATTTTGAATAAAATTTTATTAATAAAAGTGTTTTTGAACTTTATGAGATTTCCTTCAATAAGAAAAGTGAGATTAAGATATAAGTCAATTAATTAACTCTCAAGCAAGGCTGGTTCACAATTAACAATTCACAGCCAACTACCTGGAGAAAATTAAAAAAAAAACGCACTTTGTTATTATTATTATTACATTACATTATTACATAACACAAATATTAATCTCATATACAAGAAAGTGTAACAAATAATTCGTTAAATTCAAAAAAGTGTTTATTTTGAGTCAGTGCTCTCTGTCTCTATCTCTCTCTTCCTTTCTGAAATTTTTAACCAAGTGTAAATGAACTTATAGTCCAATTTATAAATCTGGTGTCGTACTGTCACCTTTTTATCTGACTAAGGCCCAGTTGCAGAATTTCAGCTTAACTTTAAGCCAAAGCTTAAACCCTTAACAACAATTATTGCAATAATCGTTGCCTTAAGCCCAGTTGTACAATGCCAGTTTAAATTTAAGCTGAAGCTTAAACCCATGGCAACGATTATTTCAACAATTGTTGTTAAGGGTTTAAGATTTGGCTTAAAGTTAAACTGTCATTGTACAACTGGGCATCTTTTTGGTTCTTTTCTTAATTAAAGGCTGCACTAGGAGGACGAAGATACTTTAGTTTTGTTTGTTATCCTGCAATGATGTTCACTGGTGTACACCAAAGCATATCTTTTCACAAAATACCCTTTAATGCAACCTGAAATGTTTGTATCGTACATGCCAGTATAAATGATTATGATTCGCATTGACGCATTATCAAATTAAATGATATTTTGCAAAAGTATTCACCGGAGTATACCAGTGCAGGATAACAAAAAAATCTTTCAATACGCGCATATTACTGTTTATTTTTATGTAGAGAAATGTGAGAGAAATATATCACTAGTTAATGGTAGTTATGGAAATTGAAAATTAACCGTCAAGAAATTTTTTTTTAAATCTTTTTAATAACACAGTGGATCCCGAAAGAAACCCAATAAAGTAACCAGTTCGAATAGAATAGAATATTTTATTTACATTGCATTACAATGAGGTCACAGTAGAATTGCTAAGTATGTGTAAATACATTCTTATGATTTTAAAAATTGGCAGAATTCATCTACACAATAAATAGGGTTATATAACAAAGTGTGTTTCAATTGTTTTATTAGAGGTTCAGGAAATTTCTCAAATATCTATTGAACAAGAAGTAGTCTTAAGAAAAAGTAAATTCTGCCGAGAAAACGCCCTTCACAAAAAGAAGATATTGATAAAAGAAGTGTTGGGTTGAACAATGTCTTTGATTAAATTTTTCTTTTCTAAGTGACTTCATAATTATTGACAGAACATGTACGTTGGAGGCAAGATCTCATACTCTGTCTGTGTCCAATTAATGTATGGATGAGAATTTTAAGGGAAAGTATGAAGGTGGGATAAATAATTTCCGGCCTAAGACATAAGGAGGTTATGGCGACAATATTGTGAGATGCAAAAGGAATTCTTTGATAGAGATTATTAACTTATTAGACCCATTACACTAAAAAAATTGAAGAAGAAAGGCCCGGACACCAATGGTGATTTTGTACAAGATTGCTTTAAAAATCATAGAGTATCGCTGGAACATCTTCCATCTTATGCCGGAAATTATTCCTCCCATCCTCGTATTATTAGGATTTATTTTATTGAAACGCGCCAAGAGCTCAAAAATATCTTGACATGTTACAAGAAGAAGTTTGTGCTAAAATTGAAAAGGGTTTCAGAAGACTTAAATTACAGCATTTCGTTAATTCCTCTCAATTCGTGACTTTCCAAATATTCATTTTCATTGTTAGATTAGTAGAAGAAGTTAGTACTGTAAACTTGTTATTTTATTTGAATTCCTTGTAGGTACGTTTAAAATTTCTTATTATTTCTTTTTTTTTTGAAGTTATTTATTAAAACAAAAGTACAAATAACAAACTGTTAGATCGGAGGTTGTAATATATTCTGTTCATTGCAATCTTATGTTTCTGTTTAAACAATAAGTTAAGTGAAGATTGATTAAA
The DNA here is from genome assembly GCA_958336345.1 of Dorcus parallelipipedus. Lineage (NCBI taxonomy): Eukaryota > Metazoa > Arthropoda > Insecta > Coleoptera > Lucanidae > Dorcus > Dorcus parallelipipedus. Next base: position 22,018,145 of record OY284475.1, read on the forward strand.
CTATAAGCTTTTGATAATATTGAGGATAAAAGATATGTTGTATTTTATTCAACCCTGTATAAAATGAAAGCCATTATTACAGAAATTGGTAAACAGTACGCAGGAAAGGTAATAAAAAAATGCGTTGACCATTTCTCCAACAAAGTCACTACACTGACAGGCACGTAACAGCATTTGTCCGGGAGTTAACTAACTGAATGCTGCGTTAAGATTCCGGGAACATTCATTGTCTGTACCCTAATATAGTTGTTATGATCAAGCTACCTTGTGGCGAAAATGGCGTCGCTCGGTTGAGCAAACCGCATTTAACTGCCGTGTGCGATACCCATCCTCGCACCGCATCCATAAGCAAAGCTCAACTTCCAAATCTCCGGTCACTGGATGTCTTCGGATTCGCTCGACTCACTTTGCATATCTACATTATTTCAATAAACCTATTCACAGATCATCTCTTCAATATTGAATTCGCGGAATAATAGGATCGATATATAACAATGGTGAGAACGCCGGCGGTTCTCACTGGATTCTTTTCAAGCCCCGTGTGAATGACAAACACACAGTTGACGTATTTTTAAATAAATGTGTCTCAGTTTATTCCAATGCATAAATTTAAAACACATTATCGCAAATTATTATTTAATTTCGTTTAAAAATTTCACTCTTGTAGTTGCGAGACGTATTTAGCAAATTTGTGTAACATGTGAAGGAATTAAACGCCTGCATAAATTTCCATTTCTTGTGTAAGTTTACACGTTCATTCATTTTGATAAGCCTGAGAGAACTGCACGTTATCTAGATATGTATTTGTAATTAAATTACAGCACACATACATAATTCAGTTCGCTTCAACTTCACGTTTATATTTAACTAAAGTTAAAACTTGCAAATAACGTTTGTATCTTTTTATACTTTGATTGCTAGGGAATGCATAGCATGTTGTATCCATTGTACTTTTGCTGTTTTTTTCATATCTGATTCCAACAAATAGGTGTTATGAAATTCCATTTACATTCAATAGACGAACGACAGACAGTATAGTGAGGTAAAGAATGATAAATCCGGAGAGACACAGATTACAGGATCAACGTTGCTCCTGTAGGATACTACAAGATTAATGATTCTACGCTCAGAGACATCTTGACATTACTACGTCACGTAGAACAAACGCACTGCGATAAAAAAATCTATACAATGAAATCCTTGGACACCTAAATTATACATTCTCTTATGAGAATTGCTTTTGTAAAATTGATTGCTTTAGCTACTCGAGCTTAATGCATGGGTATCATTAATAAATACATGTATATTTGTGATGAAAACGTTTAACTAGCCGGTCTTTAGTCATAATCACTTCACTCTGATTTCAATTAAAGAAACAAAATAGTATTAGGATTATTTATTTTCTCTTTGTTCAAACTATCATGATTGTTTTATAGCTTCGGTTCTTAGTACTAATAACTGTTAACCATAATGTTTGCGACATTATACTTCAATGATCCTCTTGTGACTGCATGTATAACTTGATGTGTTGTTACGATAGATAGGTGTAATACAGCTATAACCAACTGCTATAAAATTTTATGGCTTAGCATGTGCGGTACTAATTATACTAACAACACCTTAAATTTAAGTGAAAAATCAGTGCCATAACGTGATAAATAGGAAACATCAACTGCTTAATGTATCACACGGTGTTAGGTATACTTATATGATTCTATATTAATGCAGACCAATCAATAATGTTTAATCTAATCAAACCTTCTTAGTTTTTACATGTTTTGTTAAGTTCAGTTTAAATTATTCAACTTTTTGTAATTTTTAAAACAACGCTTAAATTGGGACACCCAGTACAAGCATAAGTATAACATTTGATTTATTGATTTGCATTGTGCTCTCTGTTGTTTGATAATCATTGATATCACGCTTCATTACCAACACCATGCCTGCGATTATGTAGAGAACCAAAAGCAGACAGAAAGCTGTCACTTTGCTTGAGTATTTATCTTTTTTTTCCCTGTGCATTCAAACGTGCAACGTAAAGCGCAGATAAATCCGAAATGAAATTCCCTCACAACGTTCAAATATGTTATACAACCCCTAACGGGGTCACAAATAACGCAATCAGCATGCTCGTTCAGTTTACGGAAGGTAAACGTCTTATCTAATAGGTGCATTTGTTTTACTTTAGAGGTAGACTATTAAATTTAAACTTTGCAATAACATCGCGAAAGTATAATATATAACGCGGCGCGTTCTTGCTTCCGATATTCTTAAAGATCGCGTTAAATGAAGCTAATAAACGCGACCTCGCCGGTTTCGTTAGCTAAACTTTCCTTTATGTTTCCGCTGTAAATATTGAAGCTTGGTTTTACGACCAAAATAAATATTTTCGATATTGTACGTCGTGACCGAACGGATCATAATAGTCCGTTTAATAATTAACGCGGCCATTCGAAAACACTCCTTAAATCCTTTCCCTAACCATATTGCACGGTTCCACCCCAATTAAACCCATTCAGTATTTATATGTAATATATTTCTTAATGAAAAGTTTTGCTTAAGAGCACATTATTTTTTGGAAGATTACTACATAAAAGACATTAAGATATAAGATATAACATTGACATAAGGAAGTTAACAACAGACCGGTAAAAATGCTATTTCCATCTTCATGGTCTAGCGAATTTATTTTGCTTGGTTTCTTTTTAAACAACTTCTTTCTTTTTCCAGTTGTAGACACCAGTAATTGGTTCAACGTACTTTTGATCTTGTTGCATTCGTGTGTTCAATTTTATTTTTGAATTCTAAATTGACATTTAGATTTATTTTTTTCTATGAAATCAAAAGAAAAAACGGTGCTTTATGAACGTGGACATAATTGTGACAGACGTTTCATCCTTCATCCCCGAGAAGGCGCTAGAGTTTGGTCTACTTTGAGGATCATACCACAACCCTGAACGTGGTTGGATACAATTTGTACACGATAGCGTTTTGAGGGTTCAAGGTTCATACGCTAAATAAATTTTAAAAGAAAACCATTTTGCGGCCATTTTGTCCAAACTTTTTATTTTCGTAGAAACCCCACCTCCCTTACAGATGTTAGATTGTTTTGAAAGATTTGTGCTTCATTCCGTTAAGTGTCAGATTCGTACTGTTGAGATGAGTTTGCTTTAGATGCGCTAACGCATTTCACTTGAAGAACCTTCTTCGCACCTGTTTCGTTACTTTCTATTTAAATCCTATTTCCACAGTGCAGCGTGACTTGGTTAAATCACAAGAGGGTACAAGACCAATTGGGGAAGCCCTTAAACCTACTACAGCATATCAGATTTGTCTATTTTTCATTTCATTCTATTCTCGTGTGAGTTGGGGCTTACCTTAAGGTGATTTAGTTTCCTTGATCTGCTTCTCGAAAGGTTGTTGGCATTTATAAACAGATTCTTTGGCGAGTACTTCATAAATTTCTTCACCTGTTTCGTTATCTCCTACTTTTAAAAAATCCTGTTTCCACAGTGTAACTTGGGTTAAGCCATGAAAGGGTGCGAGACTGTTTCGGGGAGCCCCCGAATCTACTACAGCATAGCAAAGTCGTCATATTTTTCATTTCCTTCTATTCCCTCGTGATTTGGAACTTCCTTATGGTAATTTATTGCCCTTGGCCTACTTCTCGAAAATTGTCTGCATTTATGAATAGATTCGCATTTTTTGACGCGTACTTAATTAATTTCTTCATCTGCTTCGTTACCTCCTACTTTTAAATCCCGTGCAAAACCAATTGGGAAAGCCCCTAAATCTACTACGGCATAGCAAATTTGTCATATTTTCCATTTCCTTGTGATTTGGAACTTACCTGATGGCTTGCTTCTTGATAAGTAGATTCGCATTCTTCGACAAGTACTTGTTAAATTTCTTCAGCTTTTCGTTATTTCCTATTTTTAAATTCTGTCTTTACAGCGTGCCTTCGTTTTGCCACAAATGGGTTCAGAACCTACCGGGAAGCCACCGAAATTGTTCGAGCATAGCAAGTTTTTCAATTTCTTTTTGTTCTCTTGTGGTTTGGAATCTACCTTATTGTCCTTGGTCGACACAGAGAGATAGTCTGCACGTCTTTCTGTTCTTTCGTAAGCACTCCTGTGCACATATTAGGTATGTTCGTTTTAGATCATCAAACCTGACGTAGCTTGATCAAACTGAATGCAATGAACCTTCTGTATCCTGCACATAAAACGAACATATTTTGGACATAATTGAGAAAACCCCAGAGCTTGCTGTGCCAAGTTTATCAGCTTTTTCATTTCCTTCTAGTCCTTTGTGATTTGGAAATCACTTTACGGTAACTTCCTTGCCTCTGTCCTGCTTGGGGCACTTCCAAGAGCGGACAAAGAATCAATGCTATGCCGCTTGAGTATCTCCTTGATTGATGTTTGGCTTTCAAATAAATTACATATCCTTTTATCCTTTCTGTTCTTTCGTAGGCACTCCTGTGCACATATCAGGTATGTTCATTTTAGATGATCAAACCTGACGTAGCTTGATCAAACTGAATGCAATAAACCTTATGTATCCTGCACATAAAACGAACATATTTTGGACATAATTGAGAAAACCCCAGAGCTTGCTGTGCCAAGTTTATCCGTTTTATCATTTCCTTCTATTCCCTTGTGTTTTGAAAATCACTTTACGGTAATTTTCTTGCCTTTGGCCTGCTTGGGGCACTTCCAAGTGGACAAAGAATCAATGCTATGCAGCTTGAATGCCTACTTGATTGATGTTTGGTTTTCAGAAAAACTACACATACTTTTATCCTTTCTATTCTTTCGTAGGCACTCCTGTGCACATATTAGGTATGTTCATTTTAGATGATCAAACCTGACGTAGCTTGATCAAACTGAATGCAATGAACCTTATGTATCCTGCACATAAAACGAACATATTTTGGACATAATTGAGAAAACCCCGGAGCTTGCTGTGCCAAGTTTATCAGCTTTTTCATTTCCTTCTATTCCCTTGTGTTTTGGAAATCACTTTACGGTAATTTTCTTGCCTTTGGCCTGCTTGGGGCACTTCCAAGTGGACAAAGAATCAATGCTATGCAGCTTGAGTGCCTCCTTGATTGATGTTTGGTTTTCAGAAAAACTACACATACTTTTATCCTTTCTATTCTTTCGTAGGCACTCCTGCGCACATATTAAGTATGTTCGTTTTAGATAATCAAACCTGACGTAACTTGATCAAACGGAATACAATGAACCTTATCTATCCTGTATATAAAACGAACATATTTTTTATACCTATTGGTTCTAACGCAAGTGTTTCAGCCAACATACTTGTTGGGGTAGTTCTAAAAAAATTAATATCGGATATTTTGGATCGTGGATTCCTAGGCTTTTGCAATTTTTGATCCATCTGTAAACCAGGAGGACACATTTTGATGAATTTATGCTGTTTAACGTCTAAAACTATTTCACGTCCAATGATAACCACTTCATAGGATTTTTCGAAATCAAAGGCTTTCCGTACCGTGGGTTGTTCTAACATATCCGGTTTTAAAAAGTTCCGAATTTTAAGACGGTCTATTTAACCATCTGGTTTGGATTTGCGTATCTGACTTATTGTTTGTCTTAATGAAGTTTGCAGTCTCTTCTTCTTCACCTGTAGCTGGAGATTGGTCTTTCAGAGCTACAGTTGGTGTTGTAGTCATAACACTTGTAATTTTCAGACTTGCTAATTGCAGACTTGCAGATTGTTTCTGTAGTCTTCGTCCACCATACTAAAGATAAGATCTTACCAAAAAGCTTGTGATGTATTCAATCTCCTGAGTGTTTCTCATTTCCTCTATGTCTGGACATTTACAATTAGACCCTTTTTGATATAAATATATTTCTTTGAAGCTGCCAAAGTATCTAATCTCTAATATTTTTTGTTCCGCTATTCCTAAGGAGCACAAACAATAGCAAAGTTTGATTATACAAATTGGCGCTATTCTCATTTAATTTATTTTACTCCTATTATTTTACAATCTGAGGCACAATGGAGCACAATATACTTCTGTCATTTATGTTGAGTAAAAATGAATAATATGACATACAGTTCCTTTTGTTTAGTGTACGCCGATCGATGGATTATTAAGTTTAAGAGCTTTTATATAGCTATCTTCTTTTAACTTTTGTGAAACAGTTTTGCCGCTTACAGTCGGAGGTCATGTAATCTTATATCACAATCAAATTGATCCGATGCGCATACAATAAAAATTGAATTTTGTAATTTTTAAACAAATTTTGTTTCATTTAAAATACAATTTATGTTATTACGTGCCGGTTACAAAAAAAATAAGCGAACTGAATTCGATGCGCGATGAAATTTTTGTAATTTTATATTCAAATTGCATACTTGTATTGCTGGAATGGATGGCTCCACAATTATACCTAGAAAAGTATAGACTAACATTTAATTACTGTATAATTTGTTCTGTTCGCATTAATATTCATGGCGTATTGCATTATAAACAGATCATCAATCAGTTTCAGTTGTTGGGATCATATTGACGGCTCTTTTATTTGTTTATGCCTACTGTTGCTCAACATTTCATGTTTAGGTTCGAACGGGTGATTAATAACGTTAGTATTATAGTTAATTAGGTTTCCTGATATAAATTGCATTATTAATATTGTTTATATGTTATGATGTTATTTTTTTAGTGCCTAAACGAGCATGTAAAGCTTAACGGCTGTTTTACACTATGACATTTTTAATCTAAAATTTGATACAAAGTGAATGAGAAGTGCCAATTCAACCAATCAGAATTCACTGTGGTAGCTTATCTCTCTCACTTTGTACCAAAAAATTTTATAATGTAAAACAACCTTTAAAGCTAAAAAAATAGTTTTTAGTATAGTTCAAGTACAAAAGGGTTATTCAGGCAATTTAGTTCAGTCGACAAAATGTAAAATATTTTATTAGCTTTATTGTTCAAGACAGGCGAGTTTTGAAATATATTAAACCTCTCCTCGCTTACCAATGCAATATTTCACGAAGAAGCCTGTGGAGTTAAAATTAATATATTCAGCTGAACGTTTTTTTGCTTTGTTTCATAAATTCTATATTACTCCGCTAAATTCATGTTAATTAAGTTTAATAAAAAACTTGGCGTGATATTTTTCATTTAGGTACGCCAGAAGCTACCGCCGAATTAGGTATGTATAGGTGGCCGGGCGTACTACACTTCGGCGGAAATTAAAGGCTGAATTAAAGTAATTTTGTATAGGCATTAAATTGCTATTAAACGTAATTATCCAACTTGCCGGAGAATTGAAATTCTAATTAAGAGTTGTTTTTAAAGCGGGGCGGGCGAATTTTCTTATGTTTTATTTGCCGGATTCTCTGCTACTTTATGTTTTAGTTACCTCGGAAAAAGTTTCCGGTTTCAGAGTGGATCTAGTTAAATCAGATTTAATTCAAAAGAAAAATTATTACCAATTAAGTCTCCAATTTCTTACTTATTTACTTTATAAATGAAATGTAGCTGTTATTTAGGATTCACCTAATTACTGTACTCGTATTCATGGAACTGGATTCTTTAATTTTTTAAAATCTTTTAGCCTCTTTCGCCTTTTTTATGATTTCCTTTTAACAAACAAATGTTTTAACAATAATTTTTGCAGAACTGTCTTCGATTGGTTTTCATCATCTTTAGGAGACTGCAGTTTTGATTTTAAATTTTGACCAATTCTGTTAGTCAAGAGAAAAACTAAAAAGAATTTAATCATTTTTGTAATTTATTAAGTTGTGTAGTTAATGATCACTGACCTTGTGTGAATTGTTTTGTAAAAGTAGAAAGGATTTAGGTAAACTGTATTCATCTGCTGTAATACATAGCTTAATAAAGAAATCTGAAAAAATGTTGCACTTTTATACTTGGCATTCAGTTTGGGAATTAAATGAACGCAATTTGGCCGACATTAATTGTATAAATTATTAATGGTTTGTAGCTTAGGTAGATAACAGCCATGCATGGGTCCCCCGTGGACGATTTTAATTGGATTATATGACTGCTATGGCTCGACCGCAGTTAGTTGAAAGTTTATATAATAGAGATTTTACTGCATTCTCCTTTCAACTCGTGCGACATTTTGTTGCAATTTAGCGCGTTATCAATTCGTTAAAGCAAATTTATGGGCGCAATTTACAACGCAATTACAGCGAAAAAATCTTTAAACTGTATATGTATACAAAAATAGCATGAAAATAACAACACAGAGTTGTGACAAGTACTACTTATAAATACAAGTAAAGTAACTTTCATATAATTCAGATAAATACAAGTCCAGTGATAGTTAATTATAGTTTCATTAGTTGGTTCATCTATGACAACAACTTTTAAAAATTTATTGAAAACAAATTTAAACCGATTGCGTCAGTAACGAAAGTTATTGAAAACTAATTTTGTCGTTTTGAGTTTGAATAAATCAAAGGAAACAGAGGCGGTTTGCATTCGAGCATATCATAAAGCGGCGTTTACCACATTTAAATCTCTAGGTTTGATTAATAACCAGTTATGACACGTCATAAATTTTATGTTTAATATGATATCCCAGTGAATTTCATCCTGTCAATTTTATACATCTGTATTGCTACAGTTATTAAACTCTTGATTTCATGTTAAACTCTTATATTTTACTGGGTGTTTGTAGAGCGGTGACCGCATAGTTTTGTATTGATTTACTCTTTATGAATGGTCTCTCCTCTTCCTCAACAGATTCTCTTTCTTTAAGCAGTTTCTTTTTAGCTTCTTCTAAGTGTACATAGCGACAAAGTACGTCTGAATTGTAAGTACACGATAAAATATGATATGTATGATATACATTTGAAATTTATTCTATTCCATCTTACACTTGTATTGCTGATTTGTTATTAAAGGCACCTCATTGAAATGAAATTGACATGTATGTCAGTCACACTTGCAATGTGATCCATATCACAATTAATGTCCACCTTTGTGACAAAATTTTGCAACGTGTTGGCGATGTCAAAAAACGCATCCTCGTTTATAGATTCTCACTTATACATCAGAATAACGTCTGAATAACGATGCATTGCAGTCAGATTTATTTAAAATGTGATAATGCGAGAATTTTGCTCCAGTCTCTTATTTTTAAAGTCAGAAGAATTTTATTGTTATAAAAAGTGCACAATTCGGGGAGGGATTTGAAGTAATATGCTAAAGTTTCCTAAGTACTCACAGCCTATTCAAAATATAATGATTTATGCATTCTCTTAAATGAGACAACCCTACACTTGTTTAATTTCATTGGATGCAAACTATAGTTAAATTCGTTTATAATTTGACATGTTTTTTCTAAATGAGATATACATTATTGGAATCTCATGATGTTTCTTCAAATTCTCAGATACAATGAAGAAATGCGAGATGCTTTTTGAATAGCACAAATTAAGGGTGTAGATTTTCTGCGGCTTTGAAATTTCAAAAAAGACTAACATAAATTACTACAAGCATGTTGGTGCGTGTAGCTAGCTCATGGCTTAAATGCAGAAAATTTATTGTATAATGACTCACATTAGCTAGTTTATAGCAGGCGATATTGTTTGAGAGTGGTATAGCTAGTTACATTTTTATGTTTTATAATCTACGGGTCGGTAAATAGATCGTATCTTTATTACTTCACATTCATGCCATTATACGAATAATTCTTATCAGCAAAGCCGTATATTATTCGTCATTTTGAATTGTGAGTGGTTCGTTTGGAATGATAGTGCTCGATGGAATTAAAACTTTAACTATATATTTTTTTTGTTTTGTGTGCTGCTTCTGTTCGTGTTTGTGCGAACTAAGAGAGAAACGTAATAGTAATAAAATAAAAAAAAAGTCATTCCACACGAAATACCTTGATACCTGATACGCGAAGTATAAAATATTATATCTAATCAAGTTCGCACATTTTTTTCCGTATAAGTAGGAGCTTAATAATATAAAAAGCACATGCCAGGCAAAGTTGGATAAATTGCTGCCATTCATGCACTCACAGAACTTGCCGAAGCAGCAGGTTTCATTGATGAATGCCATTTAAAAGTTTCTTAATTTGTGTTTCATTCCTTGCGCTAATTATCGTTATTGGTTTTTTTTTATTATCAGTTTGCATTTACGATGACGTTATTTTATGTCCTGTAAATAATTTTCCATTGTAGTAATTACTTGCCTGTAAATGGATCGCTTGTCTAGAGAAAATGGGGACAAAGGGTTATAGCTTACCGACCCGTTGCCCGCTAATTACAAGGAAGAACCATTGTTGCGTAAGGGTTTACTCGCCTGCTTTGGGAACAATTACCCAATTACCTACCTCGCTGCTGTTATTTCCAAACATATGGTGTACATTTTCGAACTTCCCATATTACAATATATTATTTGGCGTTCTTTCATTAACTCGCTCTCTTGTTAAGGTTTTTGTTTTATTTAAGGTAGAGTTACTTAGTATCATTGTGTTATTTGTGAAGTTACGTCTGTATACGTGTAACAAACAGTTAATTATCATTTCATTTATATACAAAATAACGAACTTTGGCAAAATTCTTTGTACTTATAATGCACATATCGTCTTCAGAAGTATGATTCAATATTTATTAGTTTTGCTTAAAGGATGCACATTCGCAAATTCTTTAAAATGGATTCTAGGTGGCCGTACATACAAGTTATAGATGAAGTTGACCAAGTCGCTATGTATAAAATGCATTACTTAAAACTTTGATGACTAAAATTGCTGTTGAAATAGCGCTGAATGGAGGACAGTAGGTAGAACTTATTCGAATACACACTGTATACTCATTTATACATTGTACTCGCCAAGTATTATAATAGACAATATTAAACAACTAAATACAAACCATACTGTTTAGTATAAATATTTAAGTCTACCAGCTTTTTATAGTACTTTTTTTTTAACTTTTGTTATTGTATAACATTTATGGTACACACTAAAAGACATTAATATTAATTACGCGAACACTTAAAAACAATTTGCGCCTTATCTTGAAAACAGTAACCGTTAAACTTATTTTTGTAACGTAGTCAATAAGCTAACGCGTATAATTCTCATTAGCGAAATGGCCGTCCTATTAATAATATCACGCGAAAGTCATTCGTTCCTCTTAATGACCGACTTGTTACATGATTTCTCCAGAGACACATGCAAAATACGGCATTTAAAAAGGTCCATTAGAAATTATGACTCCGGACTTTCTTATTGTACCTCGCCCGTAAAATTTTAAGCCTGAGAATCTCGGTTTAGTCTCAGAGAGAGTGTAGAGGTATTATTCATCGCTGCATTAATTATGGACGTTACTTTGCATCGTATTTGAGACCTAGAAGAAAATTAAATTTTTCAGGAAAATAAATCTCCAGACATTTGTTAAGTTGTCATTATAAAATCTGCCCCTATTTATATGATTACTGTTAATAAATTAATTAATTAATAGAAAATAGAGAATCTCGTTAAGTTTAGCAAAAGTCAACGTTCTTTTAATATATTGCAAGAAAAGTACCGCTGTTATGGAATTGTTTCCACATAAAAAGGAAATTTAATTGCTTTTGTTGTATTGTGTAGACGGTGCACAGCTACAAAAACTTTCTGAAACAAAGGTAAATTCATGATTTGCTTGTTAATTTGTACAGCTCCACAGTCTGAAGAGGTTATTCAACACATTCACATAGGTACACATCCAATTTTTTTTTCCATTAATCCTCGTGTAACCTTAAATTTTATTTTGTTGAAGTTGTTACCGTGTTATAAAAGCTAACAACCGAATATATACTCTTTCAAGTTTCGACTATAGAAAATTTCGTAGAAAATTGGAGGACGAATCGTTTTGATCAATCTCGTTATTAGTTTTCGGAGGAAATTTAGTTTGAACGAATGCGAAGTGAAAAGCAAGAACTTGACCGGTTATCTCCCGGTTTCCATAAAAAAAAGCGAAAAAGTTCAGACAGGGTGAATTACAATCTAATTTCAGAATCTTCTCGTTCGATTTGGAATTTAGTTTTATTAATACTAACTTAAAGCTAACAGGTATATTCGGAAAAGTTTCTTTTCGAACACGATGCAGAACATTAATTTAATTGTTAAACAAATTGTTTAAAAAAAAGAGAATCTTTCCTTATCATTAATAATTATTCTGCTTATTAATGATTGTAAATTTATTTTCTACAATCAAAGTATTTTATGTCTCCATTGATATAAAAATAAAGTGAAACTTATTTAATGTGCGCTATTTTAAAATAAACGTCCCTTTTTATTGTATTGTGTAAAATGCAAAACTAATTATGAACGATTTATGTTAAAATTGGGGATAAAATGTATAGTAAAATCGGTATCTCAAGTAACAGCTACGTATATCTTTTTATTAAACTTCGGAACATTATTAAAATTACCTGCCCTATCTTTCGTGGGTTACATGATGAATGAGCACACCCAGTATCTTTAGAGCTGGATTTATGATGTTGGCTTATAAAAAGTATGCAAACGGAGAAACGAAGTGCTGCAATTTTTTTTTTATATAAGTAACGGTTTTGAAGTAATCGTTCGCAGTATAAAGTGCGATTTATAATTCTGGCGGTATTTCAACCCCACGTCGTTGTATGGATAAAGTTCTAAATTAATCATAAAATATTTTGCGATTGAAATCTTTTGCTTTCAGAGATATGAGTTTGCTAACCAAATTTATCCTCTCCTATCTAAATTTATCCTGTCATTAGTCATACTTGCAATTATAAAAAAAAAATTGTAATAAATTATGAAATATAGTAAACGAAATTTATAAATTGTAAATTAATACTATAATATTAAATTTATCTACGTTAATAATAAATGGGCTAATTTTGTTTGCAATACTTTATTTCAGGCTGCAAAATACTCGGTATCGCCCGATAATGTATGAAATAATGAATTTATGACAATACGATCAAAGAATCATGTTTGCATACGTTGATTTCCTAGGGGGGAAATTCCGTATAGTACTAAATCGCAGTTGCGATTTAACCTCTCACTTGTAATATCAAATCGTTTTATTTTCAGATAGCCAATGAACAGTAAACTATGAAATGCGAGGCAGTGAACCCAGGTGTAAAATAATAACGACATGTCGATAGATATTTTTGAAATTACAAGTAAGCAATTCTAACCTAAAGATATCACTTAAAAAAGAGTATTATTAATTTATAAACGACATTTTATATTATTGTGTTTATGGTCATTTATTCGTATGCCATTTAAGAGGCTTTTAAGAAGGTTTTTAGATATATATCAACGTTAGGAACAATTTGGAATTTTTAGTGCTCGAGAGAGCATCTTATTGTAAATTAAGTATTGTATGAAACTTGTTTAAAGTTGGTTCTTGTCCGATGAAATTTATATCACAAAATCTTTTAACCGGACACTAAATCTCACACTATACACTTAACGTTTCACCGTCGTTCGACAGCGTCGTCAGAAGTGAAAAATATAACACGTTGTCAAAATAAACTTATTATGTACGTATGTATGTACGTATTAAACGTATTATATTTTTCACTTCTGACGAAGCTGTCGAACGACGGTGAAACGTTAAGTGTATAGTGCGAGATTTAGTGTCCGGTTAAAAGATTTTGTGATACATGAAACTTGATTAACAATTTTCTATGATAGATATGAAAAATTTTATAGTAAGGTTTTAACGGACTATCAACTACAAGGTTTTTGTCCATTATCAAATTCTACTCCGACAAGGAAGAGATTGTGCGGTGATCCCTTTGTTGTATTATGCAGGGTGATGATGGAAAAATGACGCACCCGCACCACACTGCTATATTTGGTGCTTAAAATTAATCATAAAACCGTTATCAAAGATTTCCTGTCTTATACAGTTACAGACCTACAGAAATCCCTAAAGAATTTAATTTATCAACATTACACAGTCGGCTTAAAGGCTAGACGTTGTCAATATGGACGAATATATCTTTTATTGGCTTTTACGAGAAACCAGCTGTTGAACAATACTTTTTCTTTATTACTTTGATTCCAGATGAATGACATATTGATTTAGTGCGCTCTTTTTAAAGAAAATCAAAACCAAGTATCGTAGTGTGGTGCGGGTGTGCCATTTTCCCATCACTGAGTTTAACAAACCTCATAAGTAAAGAGGGGCAAGAAGAATAAGAAAAGAAAACTCAAAGGACGCAAAGAAAAAAATTGAATGTGTTTCATAATTAGAGTCAGAACATCATTGGATTTTAACATATGACAGCCATAGACTAAATCCTCTAGTATGTCATTCATTTGTGCAAAAGTCCTGAAAAAAAAAAACTCCTTTGAATATACGAAGGATACATCTTTTATACGATAAATAATACAAGGGAATTGGTAATTATACCATTATGTCCAAAGTAATATTACTGTAATATCTCTAATTAATGTAGATTAAAAATTTCTATACTTAATGAATATGGCAGTGTAATAATAATTCGAGAGGAACTCAGCAGATGAACGCACGAGATCAGTTTTAATATAGCAATGGCTCGCTGTAGATACACATACATATTGCTGTGATATTACCAAAATGAATGAAAAAGGTATATTTCCCACAATCGTAACGACCAGATGTGCAGCCGCAACAAAGAACATCCATCGTCAACAATCGATGATGTGTCGTCTTCAGAATCTCTTCAGAAACAAACAACACCCCCACATAAACAAGAAAGGTAGTACCTAATAAAAATAAAGAGAGAGAGAGAGAGAGAAAAGGAAGAGAAAATTAGACTAAGGACCGATCTTTCCACCTCCTGATAAATTAATTTGACGAATAAATTTACGAATCACCATGGAAACCATTCATAAAAATCAAGTTATTTGCCAAATAACGTTATCGGGGACTTTATTAGGAGGTGGAAAGATCGGGCCTAAAAGAAATAATCGCTCTGAGAATTACAAACTCCACATCCAAACTCACTACATCAGTAAATAAATTCGAGACATTGTAACTACTTCAATCGCAAACATCATTACGTTATTGGCACCCAACGATTATTATTATTATTAAAAAGTGAGCAAATAAAAATCAGATTAGAGCAGGCGGTGCAAAGAAAATGTATGTCTGTGATTAACTGAATTAATTAATGTAATACATTCATGGACTGTTAAATTTATTGACTTTTTATTTAATCACAGACATACATTTTCTTTGCACCGCCTGCTCTAATCTGATTTTTATTTGCTCACAGGTTATATGATTGGCACCCAAAGTTTAGGGCATTTAACCCACTTAACTCCCATAAAATCATTACAATATGTGTAGGTACGCACCTTATATTGCATTTTTAACCTTCACACTTCAAATGTACCCTACTCAAAATACACTTATCAGGTATTCCACTAACGGCCGGCCATTCCATCTTCTAGTTAAAGTTATCCGACAAATTACTTGATTTTTATGAATGGTTGATTGATTTTTATGAATTGTTTCCGTGGTAGCTATCCGTCGGTTAGTTTATCAAGAGGTGAAAAGACCGGCACTAAAACAGAGGTATTATTATTATTATTTTGGTGATCATGCAGTTTTAAATCACCGTTGATGCAGAACATTATTATAAATTTCAAGTAGCCTTAGACAAAATGGCTGGTATACCTCCCTTGCACAGCTTGTAATATTCTTCTCGCGCCCATCTTTTCTCATAAATAGACTTCAGCACATTTTATGCGATCGAAAGGATAAGGTCATAGATGGAGGCCGGCGGTCGCCCGGTCTAATGCATTTTAAAGGAAACATTTACGTCAGTTCGCGAGTTTTAACGAGGCGTGGCTTAATATGTAAGGACATAATATGGCAATGACATTTAGTTGCTTTTTATATACCACTGGCGTTTACAGCCAGTATTCACCGATGATAATTCGAAAGAAGGAATGAAAATTAAACACAGGAAGTTGAGCATTTGCTAATTCCACCAACTACTAGAAATCTTAAATACAACAACTCTAAATAGTGTCTGCTCGTTTATTATTATGTCTAATAGTGACTTCTATCTTTCGTTTGCCTAAAAATTTCTAAGGTCTAATCTAAAATCGAAAATCGTCAGTAATTATACAAACAAAACATTTCAAGATAACTTTAATTAGAGGATATTTTCCTCACCAAATCTCTAGTGGAAGTGGAAGAGTGGAACTGTTGATAGAAAAGTGATTATCAAAACGTCTAGCATTATAGATCTATTTATTTTATTTTTCTCTCTAAGAGAAACCGCAACGGATTTAAGTGAATAGCTCCACTCGAAGATCATTTTCAACGATTTTCCGTACGAAACAGTTACATCAGTTTCTTTGGAAATCGCAACAATCTTCATTTTAATATAGAATTATATGAATGATGTTACCGCGACACTTACGGGTAGAAGAGGAAATAGATTATGATGATGATGATGAATGATGTTCATTTTGTATACTCTTATAGTAGGTATTAGAAACATCAAAATAAAAACAATAAAAAATTTAGCGCATTGGCAACGCCGTCTATTGGCTGCACGCAACAATACGATACCATATGGAATGCTTATTTCTTCTTATCAAATAATAAAAAAATGGAGTTCCTGAATTTTTGGCATTAAAAACGGTTTTAGTAAAAAAAATCATTTTTTTTATTTTTTACCTTTTACTGCTAAAGAAAAAACGTAGCTCTATTCCCAATTTTTTCAACATATCCTTCCATTAAAAAACATAGGGATCGTTTCACCCCCCCAAATAATTGAAAAGTTAAAAAAGTCGCTTTGTAATATGCGCCATTAAAAATAAAAATTGACCTGTTCCAAGAATTTTTTTACAATTCGTAATTTTCTAAGTTACAGAATTTATTCCAGTTAAACTTTCCACTCTGTATACAGCTGTCCCCAATGAGTATTCGTGACAATATGTATGTATAATTGATTGACAATTGCGTTCTTTAGTATTTTTAATCACAGATTTTGGGTATCAAATTCAAACTAAAAAAAAAAAATTGACGGATTACGTCAACTTAAAAAGAGGTTATGGTTGACTCGTATATGCAAATCAGCAGTACTTTTCATACCTGTTTCGTTTAATTTCAAAGCTGCCAAGCATGGAGAAGAACCTCACATTTCAGAGATTTTTAGTAAAATTAGAATTCAAAGGTGTGAAACACGATAGAAAATCACTGTATTAAGTATTTATTAATTAAGTATTTTCTAACGTCAACATCACGTTTTGTAACGCATATTTATTCGGTATACGTTAAAATAACGTTATAAAACGTGGGTTAAAAATTTAGTTGGAAATTATGATTTATCTAACGTATTAGTTTCGTTAATTTTTTTCTCATTTATTACGTAGAATAGTAGATGTTGAATTAACGTTGAAAAGATATGGTAATCAACGTACGGTAGATACATCGCATTTACTCATAGTATAAATCACGTCGTAAAAAGACAAAATTATTACATATTTATTTCACGTTATAATTACGTCCATATTAAACTGATCGTTAAAAAATACGTTATACAAACGCGGTATAATTATGGTTGCTAATTCAACCAAAAAACAACGTTGCATTTTTCAACGAATAACGTTATTTCCACCGTAACAACGTGAAATTAACGTTGAATAAACGTACATATTTTCGCTGGGATTAGTTTTATTTGAATGGACAAAATGATATATGCAAATCTTAGCACTTAACAACACGTTCATCATTTTCATTAATTTCTACAAAAGTTATAAATTATTTTCTTTAATTTGCTACTTTTTGGTATGTAATAGCACGTATTAAACATCATAAAATTGTGCACTTTTTGTTCCGAAAGCTGCTCAAAATGTTGTTGACCGAGTTTTAAATCTCGCGCTCCCGATTAGTTTGTATTTTCTTCCGCAAGGAGACACTTTCACCACTAAAGGCCATTTTACACTAGCCCATTTCTTGTACAATATTTGGTTCAATTTTAAATTTTAAATAAATTAAAATTTTAAATTTTAAATAAATTAAAATTTTAAATTTTAAATAAATTTTACAATAAATTGTAACAAAAATTAACCTGGAACAAAAAGTCAAATAGAACGAGTTCTATCTCCAGCTCCTCCTTTATATCTGCGGGCCAAAAATTTCTTATTCCAAATATTTATTGTAGAAATTGAACGAAATCCTGTACATGAAATAGGGTAGTCTAAAACGACATTTAAATCAATTTATTTATGACAAGTTTTTGTCTGTTTGTTTCTTATGTTTTGGAAATCGAACTTTTTTCATCGATTTGACTCATCTTTTCTTATTGGTCTTGGCAAAGACATCCTTACCGATGTGCAAGCTAAAATTAGTGACTATTCCCATCAAATTGTTGCCAGACATCGCACTGATTTTTGAAGTGGAGCGTTATCACTGTTATCATGGCCACTGGACGGAAAAGATGTGTAAAAGCGAGAGAAGATCGGACCATTAAGGAAATTGCAGAAAACAATCGCAAACTGAAAGGCTTGAAAAAATCCGTCGAGGTTAACGTTTCTACTCGCACTATTCGGAGATGGCTATCGGAGTTGGAAAGCCACTTAAAAATAATCCAAAAACGTCTTGCTTTTGCGAAAAAAAGACTCAACCACTGACCGCTGCAGTGGTCCAATTCTTGAGTCATGCGTCCCCATTCCAGAACTTGGACAACGCGTCCAGGCGAAGATTATTTAGATTTACGTGTAATATCTACAGCGAAGCACCCCCACCACTCCATCTGTGGAGGATTTTATATTTATGCCCTAGCAGACGGCAAAAACATCAAAAAGCTCCTCCAGGACAACATCTTTCTGTTGAACTGGCTTAGCAATTTGCCGGTCTTGAATCAAGCAACCTATCTGAAGGACAGCAAATTGTGCGAGTGACTGAAGTTTCTCCAGCACCGCCGATTAAGCTCTTGGAGAAGGGAGGGTTCAACGAAACCCCAAAATCAAAAGGGGTAGACAAGTTGAATGAAATAAAAATCACCAGCTGAGGACACTAGTTTTTATTTAGAACGCTCGAAATTTGGTCAGGACAAGCAATAGGGTTAACTTACAAAAGTTTACAACGACCCAGACGGGGTCCAATGAATCGAACACAGAAAGTAATTAAATAAACTTTGCTATCAGGCGAACATTCAAATTAGAATTTTACCAAAAAGCAGATCTGCTTCTCGTTAACTCTACGTCTTAATGTAAATCACGAAAAGCACTTAGATATCAAAGAAATAAAATAAAATAAATAACAACGCCGCGTTAAAATAAGTCACAGAAAATGATTAAAATATTTCCGACCTGGTAACCAAAATCCAGCGTGGCGACAGGCAGCTGTCAACAGTGAGGGAGCGCCCTCCCACAGGGGTTAGCGCCGTCTATACCATAATTCGGCGAAGCGGTTACGTCACCAAGTCCAAGTCCAAGCATCGTGTCCACGGGTCGAGTCCACTTTCACAGGGGGAGGGTGGGCCGTGTTGCTGAGGCTTAAATCGTTTCAAACGCCGATTTCCAGCCTTTTCTCTCACCCACAAGGGTTGTTCAGGTTTTGTCAGATGGGTAAACTACCACTGAAAGCCTAATAGAAGAAAGGTACGTGTTACGAAACAGCACGTACACACAAAATAGCCGGTAGAACCTACCTGTTCTTTGTCTCAAAGACAGGCCTTCGAAAAGCTATATAATATGCTTGAAATTTTACTTAGCGTACGCTAGAACAAATCTCGGAGTTATTCTGTTTCAAACTTCCATCACAGATTCACATGAAGGGAGTACAAAAATTGTAATCACAAATAAACGATACGTACGCTAAGAAATCTAAGAGCGAACTGACTGCGACGAGCAAAGCTGTGCTCTTCCAACTATACGCTGAGGCGGGGTCGTAACGGGATGAAATCATTTTTAGCCGGGCGAAAGAGTGAAATGGAGAGATGCTGTAGGACTAAATAACAGCGTAGGGGTTGGTGGCGTAATATTGAGAAATGTAACTCACGTAAGCCAAGCCTAGCCGTTAGATTCCCACACAAATACAGGGCGATCGGCAAATATTATGAATAACTTAAATGAATTTTTCAACCGTAACGCACTGTGAAGCGAAAAATGGCAAAAATTTGAGTAACTGCCCCTTGCCACTTCATGGAGAAGCTCAATACTGTTTGGCACTACGAATCAGAAATCAAAATCCCTGCAAAAACAGTCGAGTCATTGAAAGCTTGCCAAGACGAATTTCCAAGGTTTTGAAGGCGGACGGAAGACGTACAAAATGGTGACGTTTTTGTTTACTTGTGTTCTTCTGCAATAACATCTTAAATATATTCCACTAAATTTGAAGTTTGTTCGTTTGTCACTTATTTGCGGATCATTATCGGTTGTCTGCTTTGAAGACCAAAGTCGATTTAGTAAAAAATGAATCGAGTCCGAAATTATTTGTTTAAGGATCACTCGTCACCTTTTTTTCAAAGTCTTCTAAGTCCATTTTCTTCAAAAATGAAGTTCTTTACAACTTTCGATCCAACAAAGCCTAACATTAGATTGTATTAAAGCCTATCGTTATGTATCACAAAATCTTTTAACCGGACACTAAATCTCGCACTATACACTTAACGTTTCACCGTCGTTCGACAGCTTCGTCAGAAGTGAAAAATATGAACGACGGTGAAACGTTAAGTGTATAGTGCGAGATTTAGTGTCCGGTTAAAAGATTTTGTGATACAAATTTCATCGGACAAGAACCAACTTTAAATATACCTATCATTATGTTTTAATAGTGAACAAGACGCACAAACTTTTTCAAGCATGTACGTTTTTTCTTCATTTCAAAGTTTTTAAAACCTCATGTTTTTAGAAAAATGTACTTAGGAGGTATTGAAAGTAAAGTGACGACCTGTTACATCTTCTTAAAGATTAAATAGGATTCAGAAAGTATATGCCAATTCAACTAGAGTATGTTTTCTTATCTAATATGCAAATGTGTTTTACTTCGAATGATTAACATGTATCGTCAATATACTTTGTGGAAAGCGCAGAAATTTTTGCGTCAAAATTAAATTGCTTCATTTTGCGAGATGAGATAAAATGCACCACTATCTGAAAACACATTAATCTTGACTAGGATTATGGAAATTCCGGACGTTACATTACATCTGTAATATTGTTTTTTAAAAACAATCTCATGATATGACGTAGGAAACTGTCGTTTCCTACCAGATAGTTAATTGACACTGGTCCTAATCTTGTATCTATGTGCGTATATCGATTAGGCCAGTTCCACACTCCTTCATATTCGCCTGATCTCCATTACGTGTCCCTCCAGTTTGATGGAAGACAGTTTTTCGGATCATGTAGTTTTGTTTTCCATATCAGTATTTATTACCCGGAAATAAATTTTATTGATACGAGGTGGTGGTATTATAAAATTCTTCTATTTATTAGCAGAAGTGTATTCCGATAAACTACGACCACAGGACAGAGATAAATGGTGTTTCCCTGATCAGAGATTATCGGGCTGGCTGTCAGGCTTCGGTGCAACCACCCCGTTAAATCACCGGTACAGTTCGGAACGCATCTGCCTACCGTGTGTTAGTAACGTTAGCTACTTTTACAGTGGCCCACGTAATTGATATATAGCACTGTAGGGACGCGTCACACTCACCGCTGTCGCACTCAACTGCCCAACGTATTGATCTAAAGTTAACTTATTGTTGTCCTTTGACATTTATGTGCAAACGGACTGTTCTTTTATAGAGAACCTTTTATTACCTCAGTTGTGTTTTATGTCAAATTGTTGTCATTGTTTCCGGCGCATCCTATAATCTAAAGTGGGTTGACAGTTTAGTACGATTCTCCAAAATTTATTTTCCTGGCTTGTCTAAATTTCTTTCTTTTCACAAACTTTCAATCGTGCATTTTAAAAAATTATATAAAGATAATAAACAGTAGAGCAAGTGAGTCATTCTGCGCAATTTTATATACAGGTAGTCACAAAGAAATGTGTGCAAACTTGAGTTATCGTGAAATGAGTGCAGTGCAACGATTTTTTTTTGAGATATCTGCGCATAGCATATTTACTGTGGCGTATATAATCGAGTATTTATTTACTGATTATTCATCTAATAGTGTGTCCGCATGCTCCATTAATGCACGATTCGAAATCGAAATTGAACTGTCAATTACACAATTAGTCCAATACTTGATTAACCTATTATTTAATAAATTGTTATTAGTCGATGATTTAGCAAATCGAATTGTCGATTATTTTAGGTTTACTTGATAAATTCAAAAACGCTTTCTTTGTTAGTTAACAATTTATACAATATATTAATATGTTCAGTATACACTTTTTGATTTCTTTTTGATTATTAATTTATGTTTTCGTTTACATACAAAATATGACAGTGGTTTCATTCTTATCATACTTATCAAAGCAAAGTGTAAGTGTCTTGAGATTATAATATGTTTTTCATACTGTTACCTAAAAATATTAGAACAAAATTTAATTAAAATATTTTCAACATCTTTAAGAGTATAAAACTTAGGCTTTATATTATGTCAGTTATTTGTTGCCTTCGGTAGTAGGTACATGTTGAGATGAGCTAAAAGTTTCTCGGTATCACATATCCGCAAATTAGGATCTGTCCAAGATTCGACCAACCCAATTACTAGACATCATTAAAGGCTATTCAATAAGACATGATTTGATTCTATCTCCGCTGCTCTGTAATCATTTTATTTCGTTACGTTTGTTCAACTGTATTTTTGAAAAGTTTTGCAACTACTACTAATTACGCTCCCCGGCTTCCGTATTCCACGCAGTAAAAACCCAATTTAACTATTTAAATTAAACCTTTGAAAAATTTGAAATGTATGATGTGATGCCAATTTGCTGAAGGGACGGCCTTTGAACGTTCTTCCCTAGAACTTGTGATTTTTTTCACTAAAGAAACACTAAAGTATTTGATGCACTAGAAGTAAGGTAAACAAACACACGCTAAAGTTGTTAGATGTGGAAAACAAATACGGCATTGAATTAAAAATTTATTATTTTGCAGGTAACGGGAAAAGTTAGTCATATTATGAACTAATTTATGCAAAGTGGTTAAATAAGACCCAAGTTTCGACAATGATATTAAATATTAATGCTAAAGACATTACCCTTCGAACACAAATTACTAAATAAGGTTCTCGCGTGTGGTGCAATACTGAAATTAAAAATTTGCCACACTAAGACCATCAAGACGTTAATTTCAATATACATAGGTCGTTCATTGTTCCGGGTAATAAAACATCATATTCTAGAAAAGAAAAGTTATTTTCGTATATACAGGAAGATTAAGAATGTGTGAACCCACCTTTAAAGGGTAGATTAATCAAGTTATTTCAAGCAACATGTCCGACTCTCAAAATCTACAAAATTCTAAAAAAAATTGGATATTCGAAAGTCCTAAGAAAATATCTTTTTCATGTTTAGATTGATGATAATGCTTTTTCTATGTTTATTAAATAAATTCCATGGTTTCTGTCAGATCATTAATCATCTAGTTTAATTACGAAAAGTGCTTTAACTTCATGAAACAGGCTACCTCGTTGTTAATGGAAACTATTTCGAATATTTGTTATCATGAAAATATAAAATAATAAATTTTTTAACACTTGTTTTTTTGTTTTTGTGTGCATTTTGTATATTTTCTAACAAACGAGCATTATAGTAACTTCCTTACTTAATAAATACTTTTTGTAATTTCTCCATTAAAAAGAAAATGGTCTTGTTTTGATTTATATGCATTTATAATATTTTGCTAACTGAGAAACTAAAGTGTAATTCACATCTGTCTCGATGAGGTTTCGACCACCGGCCACTCCTTCTTCGGTCTTCTTCTTGTGTGTCTCTTGGTTACAGAGTGGTTGGTCTCTGTATCTAGCCTTTGGTGATGCTTAAGGCTTCTTTCTTGAGTGTCTCTTGTATGCCTCGTGTATCAAGAGAGGTCTTCGTGTATAAAAATATGTCAAATATTTATTGCCTCAAACCCTTTTGTTATAATGTGTGGTTTCAAGTACTTCATATATTTGGGTCACTCTGTATAAATAGATATAAGTAAACGTGAAAGTACATCCCATGTCTTTCCCCCCTTTTTTTAATAAAAAATTAATTCAGTATACAACTTCTGTGTATTTTCAACATTTACAATATGATACGTATATAATATTGTTTACTGCTGTTCTCTATCATCATGAAAGTAGTAACGAACAAAATTGCAAACGATTGATGCACCTAAACGAAATAGACCTCGAAATTCGGTGTATCTTTATATTGAATACGTTCCTCACCTCAGCAGAGCGTGAATAAAAGTATTGATATTCGTAATATCGACTGAAAAGTAACGATTTATTAAATTGAATACACTCGGCTCGCGCGTCACGGATCTTCACAGGTGGGTTTGTTGCGGTCTTTGTCTTAACCCCGTATGCTCCGACGTCTTTCTTTCCTTGTCTTAATAATTATGCAGACTGTTACACATAACGGTTTACATACGGTATATGTAAAAAAATCGATATTAACGCTTGCGTCTTTTATGTTCGAATAAACCGTATATTTCGCTTTCTGAAATATAAGTTACTTAAATCAAAGTGATGTACTACTCACGTACTCACTAATATTTATCTATGAATAAATAAGTTTCTGTGGCTTTCAGAGCTTTCCCAAGCGACGTTTTTACCTCGACTATAAACCAATTTTATAACTTCTTCGTGTCTTGTAGAGGCAATATATTGAATTAGTGCGCTTTTAAAATGATTGGATTTTTGTGTTTCACCGTTTCAAGTGATGCAGAGTAATTGTAAGCATTATTTCTTTATTTAAATTTATAAAACCCAACGTTTATCAAACAAGTTTGTTCGGATAACTTTTAATATACTTCAGATATCAACGTTTCACTGTAATTCATGATTAATGTTATTAAGTTACATAAATGTAAAATTGTTTGTGTTTGTATTTTCTACATCTGCATCTTCTGAATTACAATATTTTTATGTATGTATAACCGAAATGACAAATAGCATAAGGGAAGAGAGAAAGACACACTCGAATTATCGCCTTTATGGTCTTAATTTTATTAAAATAAGGACACTAGTGTTTTGTTCCTTTTATGTTTTATTTAACAATTTGTATTGTGTGATTTAATGTGTAAACATGAAACTCGAATACTCGAATTGGATAACATATAGTTTCAATTTTTATTATTACAAAACATTAAAAGCATGGGTAAGTTTGAGCGAAACATTTTCAGCTATTACTAAAACAAGGATTACGGTATTAGCTGAAGTTCAAAGAAGATGCAGAATCCTTTCCTGAGGTTTCTCTTTATTCTTCTAAGCACTGGTTCATAATCTTACGCTGGAAATTTTGCTGCCTTAATGTGGACGAGATAGAACAATAAACTTAACATAGTTCGTAATTTGGCTCTGTGGGTTATATTTAATAGTGCGAGTATATATGCAAGTTGTAAATGAAGTATTAAACTTGAATTTCAGGAGGAAACTACTCGGAATTTCCTTATATCCAGTATTTAACACGTAAGTTTAAGGGATGCGAAAAGCCCGCAGAGTCCTAAAGTTGCCTAAGTTTCAACAACTCTAGTTATCATTTTAATTTCTAAACATACATTAACCGCGTTTTGTTTATGAAGGTTATCGCGTTTTGCTGTAAATTTTAGCTTTAAATACTTGTTTCCATACACACGATAGCTTCCACTTTCAGTTGTCAGATGTATACACTTTAATAAGCAGCAGCAGACCAGTATAATTAATTTTTAACCAATTACTATTTTTTTTAACTTTATGAGGTTAATTACAATACTTTTCAGAATGTTTGAAACTCCATGATAGTTTGTTATCTACCACAAGTCTACTCTGTTTTGACAGGATGACCCAGATACTAAAGCTAAACAATCAAGTCCTTACAATGAAGCCCGTGAACATTACTCGATATTTGAAACTTATTTTAAATTAAACTTTTAATTGACATTATTTTTTAAACGTCCTGTGTAGTAAAGAAAAAAATTCAATCAGACTGATGTAACGATGAGTACGTCCTGAAATTGAGGTTGTAATCAAAATTGTGTGCAAAAATAAATACATGCGTTTGTGGTCTAGGCAAACACTAATTAGATTTGTCCACACACATCTTCGGTCACTACTGGTCAAACAACAATGAGGTGAGTGCGTGATAATTACATCAACCATCGCTACAAGCTGTTTCTTTGATGTTTGCATCAAACAACAAACTACACATACACGAAATGTGCGTGCAAAAACAAACCCTACGAACGGACATCGATTGCTCTCTGCCTTTATATCAAAGAGAATATTTTTAACGCTGTTTGAGTTTTGCACTGGGTTGTATTATTTAGCAACCGTATGTGTTTTTTGGAGAGAGTATTGTAGAGCGAAGCTTAATGACATTTTTTAATGGTTTTACGATAACACTGTAAAATTGTACTTTTCCTGAATACACTAAAGTGGAACGTATCTTTTTTAATTCAAAAATAATTCATGTTTCCGTCAAACAATTTTTATTACATAACAAATTAATACGCGATTATTAATTATTATTATTTTAAATCTGCTTGTCTTCTTAATTTTCAACTTGAATTACCAAAGCTTCATTTATTTATGGAGCTTTGGAGCTTTAGGGTTGCCTCTTAAATACAAGTAATGCGCAGTTTGTATTCTCTTTAAATCACCGTCCTTTACTGTAATCATTAAATAAGAACACAAGGTGTAAAAACAGTATTAACGCTGTTTGCGCGCACCATTTCGTATGTCAGCCTGGTGATATTAATCAAAAGTCCAGGTTATTGTGCTTGTGGAAGGTAAAACATGTCGTGTAGTTAAATTTCGAGCGCTCAGCGTGCTTCACGAATTGTTCAGTACGAAGTGTAATTATGTAAAGCAGCAATGTCTTAATTACCGGTCTTTATTCGAAGTCAGGTGAATAATAATAACAACGCAAGAACTTCTGCTGCCACAATGCTGCTGTCTTTACTTGATGAAATTACTGTGGGCTTCTTGCGTTTTATCCTAGTTTCAAATTAACAATGGAGAAAGTAGGAACAAAGCCTATGAGAGACAAAACAGCCATCTTGGCCAAGCTATTGAGGTGTAGTGCATCCAATCATAAGACGCAACCTAAACCGCATAGATATAAATAACCCTTGAAATGAGACCGGAAGGCAACACATAAGCAGTAACATTAACAAAAACTTCAAGTGGTAATGCTTGTAAGAATTCTTCCATGGGATCTACCCTTAAATAGAATGATGCATTTTTTCAACTGTTGTAAAAGGACTGAAAAAGGAAACTCCAACTTATCGCCCTGTGATAAGTAATAACCCTGCAACCTTACCTCACAGGATAGCAGTTGATAAATCGACCAACACTTAAATAAATATAACCAAGGAAGTGCCAATATTTTCAAATCTTTAATACCCTAGCTCCATCTCAGCAAGTATCTTAACCCCATGTATCTATGATCTACCTACTTAAGATTGAAAATTAAACTGATACTGAAACCATCAAAATTGTCCCGGCTGATAACGTAGATGGATGAGACCAGACATTGATGATGATCGTCACTACAATTCTACCAGTTAGTTGGGTATCCAGCCATAGTCTAAAATTTGGTATAAAATATATAAAAAGTATCAAATTTTATTGAGGATTCAGTCAATAGTATGAATTTCCTTAGTTGATATCACTGATTCTAGAGTCACGCCACATGGCAATTAACATTTGTAGGAAAGAGTTCATTAATAAAAAATCGAATTCTGGGCTGTCCCTTAAGGTAAATCTAAGTTCTATTCCACCGTAGGATTGGCATCACACTTCCTATTTGACATATTTTCCCAACCTAGATAATAATACATATGTCGTGAGACACATATTGAAAGGGTTTGGTACAGCACAATTGCATTTTCCTCAATTCTTATATGTTCCATCATGTTGTTAATCAAGGAATGAGTATACCAACAATATCTAGTTTAGGACAAAACATTAAGAGCAACCCTCTACAGCTATGGCATAAATAGCTTTAGTATGAAGTACATAGTGAAAGGTTTTAAAGCAGCACGTTGTATTTTCTTCAATTCCGATCTTTTCCATCACGTTGCTAATTAAGGAATGAGTATATCCACACTATTCAGTTTAGGACAAATCATTAAGAGCAATCATCTGCAGCTATAGCATAAGTAGCTTTAGTACGAAGTCCATAGTGAAATTCTAATCTTCTCTATCATGTTGCTAATCAAGGAATGAGTTTATCCAGTATCCAGTTTAGGACAAAACATTAAGAGCATGGCATAAGTAGCTTTAATATGAAGCACAATTACATTTTTCTCAGTTCAAACCTTTTCCATCGTGTTGTTAATCAAAGAATGAGTATATCCACATCATCCAACTGATGACAATTCTACTGCTATGGCATAAGTAGCCTTAGTATGAAGCACATTGTAAATGGCTTCGAAGCAGCACAATTGCATTTTCCTCAACTCTAATATTTTCCACCATGCTGCTAAGAAAGGAATGAGTGTATACACAGCATCCAGTTGTTGACAAAACATTAAGAGCAACCTTCCACAGCTATGGCATAAGTACCTTTAGTAGGAAGCAGGCATAGTAAACCATTAGAGTTGTTATCAAGGTAAAGATTGCCTAGATCGGTGAGATATGAATTCAGACATCCAGATATTCAACTTATTTTTAGGAATGTATTGGATGTAAAAAATATTTTCATGATAGTCTTATATTTAAGAATCATTTTATTGTTGAGGAAAAGCTCAGCCTGCTTCGATGTCTAAGATACAGAATTTTCTTTTTGCTAATTTGTTTACGTAGTACTTCTACTAACTCCTAGTTCCATAAAAGTAAATGAAATGTCCAACACAAGGAAAGAATATAAATGTTTTGAGAATTACTTTCTACCGTAGGTAGAAAGGTGTTTCAGACAGAGGAGAATTAGAGTCAAGAACATGATACGTAACAACAATGACTTTAACTGAAAATGTAAGGATGCCTCACTTGTCTTAGCCAGAAGTTCTACAAGCTGAGATGACGCTGCATTTATTGTGGAATTATGTATTATGTTGTATGTACACAGTCTAGAGTAACTTGAGCATAGTGTAATAGTTTTATTATACAGTGCAATTTATAACATTTTGACGTAAGAATTGATCGTCAGGGTGGTAAACAAAATTGCGGTGCTCATGTTTTTTTTTTACTTAAACAGTATAAATTGAAATCTTCTCATCATTTATACACCGCCGTTACAAAATACGATCGTTCAAATTTCTTGAACGATTTTTTCATCTTATTGTACGTTAGCATTTATCCCTCCAAGTGACAACCGACGCTTATTAAACACGCAACTGCATCGTTTAGAAATTATAATATTTGCCTGTCATATGATGATTAATGACTTATTTTATCGAGTACACTGTGCGGCAGAGAAGTTACTTTACTTCAGATAATTACGCAAATTCCTTTTGCTTTCCCTCCCTCGACGCTTTCTCTTTACTCTTATTAATTAACTTATTAATTGAATTTGTCTCTTTGTGTTGGGACAGGAAAATATAAATATATTGCCGGTGATATATCTCAGCTGATGTGAATATTTAACGTTATTTGTTGTAGCCTCCTATTCCTTGAATTTAGTCTCAAGTGAACTCGTGAATGACTTCTCGACTTAATTAATTAAATATTTAAGCTCGGATAGATAAACATCGTAAAATGAAGTACTCGGTGTAAAGGCCTTTGGTCTTTTCTTCTTCCATTCCGTTGAATTTCGTAAAAAAAGTATATATATAGTATTAATATTTGTTTCAATTTTAAGTTATTATTGGTCTGCTGCTGCATTATTATCAATCGTGTAATGAGTTAAGCAAAATTTTTGAATCAATCTTAACTTTCGTCTCACTTTTATAATTTAAGCGTTTCAGGGTGCGGTAAAATTATTCGCAGGTGTAAAATGTAGTCAACGCTTCTATAATCCTTTGTTTGTGTTGCAGATCCACCCGAGATTATACAGAAGCCACGAAATCAGCAAGTCAAGGCTGGTGGAATTGCGTCTTTCTTTTGCGCCGCTCGTGGGGACCCACCGCCTGTCATCCAGTGGAGGAAAAATGGCAAGAGGGTGTCAGGTTAGTAATATTTAGTTATCTTTTGTAATCATATTTATTCAACGCAGTACAAAGTTATTTGAGGCTAAAGTTTGCAAGCACACTGTATATTTTTAATAATAATAATAATAATGTAACAGAACATATTTTACTAAATTATGTTTAACAATCATTTTAATTTAATCATTTTATAATAATTTAATAATTTTAATTTAATCATTTTATTTAGTATTTTGACATGCAGGTGTTCTTTTTTGTAGCGTTCAACATTATCAATACACTTGAAAATGATCCAGTGTTCGAAAATAGTTCTATTTTCCTCTCGATCCACTATCATATTCTTTATTTTGTTCTTTTTCTTTTCAGTTACTTTTTAATTTTTCCCTTTTTTCTTTACCTTTACATTTTTCTCTCACGACCTTTTCATTTATTTCATATGCTTCTTCTTTATGGCTTTAAGTTAACTGCTAGATACTGCTACACTTCCCTTAAGCTGTTATTTTTTTTCATTTGTGCTTTTATCCGGTGTTTCTTACTTCTCTTCTTTAAAAAAATTTCGCCTCTCTTCCCTCTTTATCTTCTCTTCATTTGTTACACTCTCTTTTGATCTCATTTTGAGATTGCGTCCGGTAGTGTTCGGTTATTGAGGCCCATAATGCATAAACAACTCAAACCGGATTTATAGTTGAAAGTTCAGAAATAAATTTCTTATCCTCCGACTTAATTCTTCCATTACATTAACAATAATTCGCTTTGCATGCAGTGCTAGTCAATTTGCTGCTTGATTTGAGAGTGCACCTTTCACAACCGCATCAGTATCAATAAAAATTTAGGATAAAATTAAAACATTACACTTGTAAAATACATAAGTATATTTTTGAACTCTTATTTTAAAGCATTATTAATTGAATCACTTCTGTACACCATTTGCACAATGGCTTTTCAACAACTGAATTCTTAGATGCCACACCGTTTTATTTATTACGAACTAAAATCACATGCAACGTGGTTTGTTGTTTCAGGAACACAATCCCGCTACCAGGTGAAAGAGTTCCCAGATGGAGGAGCCTTGCTAAGGATCGAACCTGTTAAAGCCAACAGAGACGATGCCACTTATGAATGCGTGGCTGAAAATGGCGTGGGTGATGCTGTTAGTGCTGAAGCAACGCTCTTCGTATTCGATCGTAAGTATTTTTTTCTGGAATACATATCTAAAATTCGCTGAATAAAATATATGAATTGTATAATTTAGTTTTAAACATAAAATTGTTCGTGTTTCTTTCACACGTTCATATTTTAATATTCCAGTATCAGATTTAGTGTTATTTTTAGTAATAGCCATAATTATGGATTTTAACGGCTGGTGAATGATTTATATTGTTTATATTATCCTACTACGAATATCATAGGTCTTGAGATTATTGTTAAAAAGAATTTATTTCTCAGTGAATTTCAAAGGTAATATAGTCGCTGCACAAATTTCATTATCTGATAGTAATAATAATTTAAAATTAATTATGTTTCTCTATTGTTCGTAAAATTTGGTTATGATATTATTCTCTAGAGAATTCCGCACTGATAAAACTAATGATCAAACCATATTCATTACAAATCTGAATATAAATTATTCAATTTATTGCGCTATCATGCGCTAACGCGAACTATTGTTCGTACCTTAGGAAATGGAAATTTCAATCTGAATATTCATTTGTGCACCGTGAATGCAATTATTATAATCAATATTTTACCAGAAAGCGGTTTTTAGTTTTTTTATAATATTTACATTCATGCGATAAACGAGTACGGGTGCGAATTTTAATTTTGCCGCATTTATATATTTTTTAGGCTCTTTCAATTTCTATTTATATTTGTTGCTCTAAATTAATGGTATCTAAAACACTTGTCTTAGTAAGGAGGTGTAATTATATGTTACACACTATTTCTAAACAAAATGCAGTGTGTTAACGAACTCATTGTAAACTGTTAATAGAAGAACGACAAGCAAAAGAAACTGGTAAGTGATCGTATTGTATTCAGAAAACCTCATTCAGTTTGCATTGACATTTTCGGAAAGCAATAAAGAAGCAATGCAATTTATTTATTTATCTTTTATGAAAATAAATAAGTTTCGTGTTAATTGGATGTAAATGCTGTCTTCCAGAATAAAATAACTTATAAAACGTTGATTTTTGAGATGAATCAGTTTTTTGTTTTTGCTCCAAATCTGGAACAGTGTTCTTTAAAGAATGAATCGTATTTATAATGGTAAACTCAGTAAACTTGCAATATCAATTAATAAACTAATAAAGAACTGAAGTTAGGAACACACTGTATATATAATATGAAATAGGAGTTAACGAACTAATTCCTAGGTGTAATTGATTGTAGAATTTCTTCTGGGTATCCCCGTGTGTCAATTATTCTTCAATTCTTTCATCTCGTTCCTGTTAGGAAAGTTGCAATTTTTAATTTGTATTTTTAAGTTGTATGCTTATGAAATGGTGTTGATCAAAATCGTTACTTATCCGTTTGCTTTAAAAAGAAGCATTATTTTAAAATAAGCTTAATTTTTACCTGCCTTGTGAAATCTGAAATTTCATTGTTCTTGTTAAAGAAACATGTCAGTGTTTTTGGTTACTAAATTACTGCTCCTCCTCCTGGTTACAATGTTTTAAAGATGGTATGCAATTCATTATGATAAACCAAAAAGCGATGAACCGATTCATGAAAAACGAAAAATAATTGCCAAGAAGATCGATAGTACCGCAGGTATTAGCCTGAGGATTCCACCTTGCCTGACCTTAGTAAAGACACAACGCGATATATTCCACGTCTTTTCTGAGATCAGGTCAATAAAACTGATTATTATTCTTATTTCAATCTAAAAGTCAAGGGACAAACAACAATATGGCGATAGAAACGTAGAGGATCACCAACAAAAGTAACATAGTCCCAACATTAGGAAAGGTAGTGAACAGAAAGCATAATTCCCTTAAAGAACTTAAAGCAAACGCGTGTCCTTTTATCTCCAAGAATTTGGGGAAGGAAACACATTTTCCTATTGCCAAGAAACAATTTACAAATAAAAAATATATATTTCGAAGATGGCGCCATCTGCAATACATTGGAAGGCTGATTGTGTATAGAAGGTTCCTTCGATCAAGAAGGGAAAATTGCTACTCTGTGGAAACGTTACTACCACACCATTTTTGCATTAAATAATAATCGACATGACCACAAAATTGATTCCATTTTTGGTAAATAGATTCATATTTAGAAGGTAAATTAAAACTCACTCTATTGTCATGTGACGTCACGAGTTACCTTAAATGAGGGAAAATATTAAAACTACAGATTCAAGTGGGAACGAGTCAACCTGCAAAGAGAAAACCTCAAATATAATAAATTGTCGTCAGTCGAGGTTAGACGTAACAGGAGCACCGCGTCATTCCAATTGACAGCATGGCTTCAGTCCAACGAGATAGGAATATGATGGCAGAAATGCTCCAATTACCACTTTCGTGAAATTTAAGTGACTACTTTCGTCCCGAAGAGCGCGCCCTCTCGCGATGTACGGCGTGATGAATCGTCGTGTTACCAAACACCAAAATGGATGGCCAAAGTCGATTTATAACGACACTATCCAACCTTTCAGCAAGGACACCCCACGAAGAAGATCACCAGGCAGCTCCCAGTTAACGGAACTCCGGTGAATGTCCGGAATTAATGCGGGGAGGGGAGAAGAACCAAATAAGAATATTAAAAAAAAGCCTAGATAAAAGAAAACACGAACTACGAACCGACCGCCGCCCAATGTGACTCTAAAACATACCTGCCGTTTAATACGACGGAACAAACTCGGAGAAGCCTCGAAGAAGGCCTGGCCTCGCCGCAACCAAATTAAAATCCGGGTTTCGTACTCGTTTTCAGTCCAAAACAGTCACCATTTAATGAAAAATTTATACAAAACAGTACGGTCTGGATAGCAGGCGAGTAGTCGCAACACTGGCAGAATTTCGCATCGGATCGGCGTTCGACGCAAACGGTTCGCGGGCGGGAGAGAGGTCTAGTGGCCAATGACAAGCCTTTAATATATCCCACTTTGGACGTGGGACAGTCTCATTATAAAAGAATAGGGTTGCCCAGACTTGTTTAGGGTTCTAAAACGTCCTTTTTGGAACAGTCCAAGTTCCAAAGATCAAACTTCTGCGTAATTACATTTTCGCCAATATAGAGGGTGACTCTAAATCTAGAAATTATTTGCAATGAAATTTCTCACCGTAACAAGTGATCAATTGAAAAGTTCAAGTTGGTCGTATGTGATGTTTTTATGAAAGAAGAAAAAGATGATTTCTTAAACCGATTGACGTTTGACGGATGACGTAACTTGTAGTGACCTTAAGATCTCCTTCACAATGTTATGAAAAATTCAAATGTTATTTGATGAACTTTTCAATTGAACATTTATTTCCAGTGAAAAGCGGAAATTTTAAGGCGACCGAAATCTACAGCCTACGCACTCACTAGGCGTTCTAAATGTTCGCTACGGTAGACCAAATCCAGAATGAAAAGTACATACATAGAAGACCTGGAGGTTCTTTTCCAAAAATTTCTTATCAATTCATCAAACAGAAACCAAAAAATACTAATGTATTGAAACGCCATGAATAGACAATTCTTAATTTTTGATTTTCGAATTCTAACGCCCCTCAACAATCCCCATTTTTTTAATTTCCAAGTCTAACCATCTTCCTATATCTTTGTACAGAGCCCCATTTAAATAGTAGATTTATATACATTTTTACCAGATTTGCCCCAGATTTTCGATATCTGACAACACTGCTTATTAGTGAAGGCTGTGTACCAGCCACCCTCCAGCTTTTTGATTGAAAATTCGAAAGCTAACGTCCTATGGTTGTCCCTATGGTTGCCATTGGTAAGTGTGGTAGATCATTATGGCAATTGTCACCATTATCAGATAGCGACAAAATGTTCACCTTTTAAGAGCGAATGTGCCAATAAGTGACACACGCGCACAGTATAAAATAATTGTACAAGTAATTGTGTTAAGTAAACAATTTAGGAATCTTATTGCACGTCCATCGTTTTGGCACATCTACAAATTACTGTATACCGAATGAACATTTTCAATCCGGAACATAGGAAGTTGCATGACTTCGAACGTCCGACTTTAAAAAATCGCGACTCTTTTGTATGAAGAGCGAGCCGGAGGGGACGACCTCCGTCGTGAAGGGGAAGGACGGAGGTATCCTCTGGTTCAACCACCACGACGATATCGCTTCCGCTTTCGGAGAAGAAATTTTTTTTCCACAATTTTCGCAATTTTTCGAGATTTTTTCGAAAATGTGATGTCAAATTTTTTTTTAAACTCTCTCACACGCAAAACCACTCCTTCGGGTACGTAATCTGCGGGCCCTTTTCCAGGGAAAATGCGTTTTCCTGAGATATGATTTTTCGAAGGGACTCGGGTCTTGCGAGCTTTTTCTCCGGAATTTTTTACGTACCCGATGGAGTGTTCTTGCGTGTGAGAGACTTTAAAAAAATTCCGACATCACATTTTCGAAAAAATCTCGAAAAAGTGCGAAAATCGTGAAAAAAATTCTTTCTCCGAAACTGGAAGCGATATCGTCGTGGTACCGTAAAATATTCCCTTCACAACGCAGGTCGTCCCGTCCGACTTCTTCTTCATATGCAGGTACCCTTTCAAGTCATGTTCATTCGGTATATCATAAATTTAAATGTCTGTAGAGAAATGCAATATTTGAAATCTGCATACGACATTGGTTTTGGGGTAACACTGACAAGCAAACATTACCCCCAAACCAGTGGCCATCATTACTCCCATATGTAAAATACAGAATATGAATCAACTGTACTTGAATAGAATAAGTTATGCAACTTCTACGTTTAGAAATCGAAAATACACAAAATTCTTTACTAAATGAAGCTAGGAAGATTTACTATTCGTTAAAATTGCAAAAGATATAAACCTTTGAAATCTGTCATATGTAATAACAAACAACGTTAAAACTAATTTTTATATATAACCGCTGTTATGTGGCTGACATTGCTACTAACTGTTTAATATGCAATGTTGAAGCTCTATTGTGATGCACGATTTTCAAAAATGTTTCCATATTGGAAATATCTGGTTGCCGGTATTATCCCAGGGGCCATTACCCTAAACCTGCACACAAAAAACCACTGGTGCGATGGCGTCTATTAATAATAATAATAATAATATATATTTCTGTATCAGTAGTGTAGAAAATTGTACATGGATATAAAGATAAGAAAGATACATACAAAGAATAAATAATATAGAATCAAATAATGATAATATAGCGACAAATTAAAATTAAAAATTGGTGACATGTGAAAAGAAGTACATTAAACAACATTGCTCAGAATATTCAGAGCATAGCCATAGCATTAAAAAATTCATCTAATGAATAAAAACTAAATTTGTTTAAGAACGTTTTCATGTACCGTTTAAATTTAATTTATTTATTATTTATTAATATCACGATTTGCTGTATCTATTGGTATCGTTGATATCTTTAAAATTAATAATGGCTACATAAATCAGAATTACATACAATGCAAAAGAAAACTCATTACCATTGATTTAGGACAAACTAATACTACAAGTGAAAATAACTTGTTAAATATGATTTAAGACATAGATAGGTCTGACTTAGCACAAAGTACAACTTAAGTTGTACATACTTGATCAACTATGAAATAGGATTTTTAGTTTAAGTGAGACTTGAGGTTCAAGTTGAACCTAAGACTTGTCTATGAATACAGCATTACTTACTTATTGTTAGCTTGATTTGGTCGTTATTTCCCAAATTCAAATGAGTCATGCAAATAAATCATTACATGAAATCACGTCTACGAAGCTCTTGGCTTGCAACGCGAAGTAATGAAAATATATGTAAAATAGTCTGATATTATACTGTGATATATTTACGTTGAGTTTTTGAAAATCCTTTTCAACGAGTATGCACGAAATCGTAAAAAAATATGAAAGGACGTGATAAAACGTAAATGCAAAAAGAATAGAATGAAAGATGATATTTTGAAATGAAGCATGCGGCACAAATGTCAGATGTAGGTAACAGATATGAAATAGTGGCAGTTCTCTACTTATGAATGTAAAATAAAACACTGCAGAAGGCGTCTTTTACCGCGTCGCCTTACTCTTTTTGGGTCTCTAGAAGGGGGAAATCAGAAGTTAACTTTGGCGCCTGGGATGTGTTTCCGTGCGTTTCGGAATACTGAATAGAATTGACTTTAAAATATGATTCGAACGCGACCAATATTTCTCGGAGCCGACACATATTAACTCCGGGCGCACCGGGAACGTTTCACTCGCGCCGCTAACATTGCGGTATTAATAATCCGGGCTCTGAAGTGTGAGCCGCGTGTCATAGCGTTCTGGGATGGCTCCGAGCAACACATGCCTTTCTCTTCACGTTGTTTCTCTGCTCTCTCATACCACTTGGATAACTAAATAAATACACGATCTTTCGATCAACTCTTCTGTGCAAATATTTCATATTCTTCACTAGAGTAGATATTTCGTACCTAGCAAATTTTAACTCGCTCAGTATTTCTTAATTGCTTGCATAACTTACTTTTCCTACAAAATATTCGAAATTCCGTCTTACAGCTGTAAAATGAAATTTAATTGTTAGGTACATATTTCAAGTACAAAGAGATACTCCTACAAAAAAAAATGGGCGTTTTCTACTAATTTTCGAATGTATCACCCTGTATATTTATAATTGTTTCAATATCAGGCAAAGTATATTTTAAAATTATTCTTGTCGGATTAAGTAGTGTTAAAAATGGCTTTGTGAGGCGCGTACCTACCGCGCAACTGCTTCAGGTTTTGCTTTATATAAAGAGAGATTGGCGCACACTGTAAAGTTCGCCTTATGTGATTACTATAATTTGCATAAGCTCGCACACAAAGTAAATATAGCAATGTAATCCTTGCTCTACTGTTGTGCTTTTCCATAATGTAACTTTCAATCCCTCCACATGAAATATGCATACCTGACTGAATCCTGACTCGATATAGGTATGCGTAATGTGCCGAATCACTTTAAATTCTAATGGAATTAGCCAACTTTTTGTGTGGCGGTTAATTCCATTTATGAAATTGGAGTGGAGGAAGCATCAAATATTAACAGAGCCGGTTAAATTTGAAACTTGAAGTGCCGGAAGCTTTGAGCATGAACGTTTCAATAAAATCGGACATTCCGTCTCTTTAATCAGATTTATAGAAAATTTTCCACGAGTACCTTTTTAAACTATATAGCCTGTCTCAAATTGAGTGTGCACTCAAACCGTAAGATATACAAATTCGGTTAAATGGAAGAAAAGTTGCATCAATCAATGCCTGAATCGTACCTAGAAACGTAATCGATTTTCTCTTGCTTGTTCTTACAATGGTAAAAAAAATTGTGTAGACAACAACCGAATTTACAATCGTTATAAAAACATTTTAATTAAATCTACTTAAATATAGTCTTTAAAAACTCTGTCTCATTCTACTTGGAAAATTGTTACAACATAATGAAATGAATTTTCAAAGGAAAAAGAGTGTTTGCTTTATAAATACATAGTTAATGTAGTGACAACAAATTTAATTATTTTCAGAAGCGTAAAGAAAAATTAATGGCTTTTATATTAGAGTAGATAATAATCGATGCAACACTACAATGCAGTGTAACTAATGGATATCCAATAATATAAATGCCTTTAACGACTTAGCAGATGCATCAACGGTAAATTCTTTACTCAATTCAAATATGAGGTCTGTTTACAACGTCACCGAACTTTATTTTTTTAATTTTTTATTATTGACCGTACAGATTGTTGGTCTTTGGGCCCCTTCAAAGTACTCTCCTATCCTATTCCTATTCACACATTTGTCTCAGCGATGTTTCCACTTTACAAAGCAGTCCTGGAAAGCTTCCTTTGAAATGTCCTACAATGCCTATGACGAATTTGTTTTAATATCATCGATGGTATCAAAAGGAAATCCTTTCAGCAGGCAGCCAGGTCTAGGGAGAGAGCAGTCATCCGATTTTGGGGGCACAAAACTGGCGACTTGACAAGGCTGAGTGAGCAGGCGCATTGTCATGGTGAAGAAATAACTCTGACCTCTTTTTGTGAATTTTTTCGCATTACTGTTGCAAAATGCCTTTGTGGTACTCATGGTTAACTGTTTCACTTTGAGGCAAAAATTCAAAGTGCGCAACCCCATTGTAATAATAAAAAAAAAAACAGTGAGCATCACCTTGACAATGGCCGCGTTCATCAGAACAATCGCTCAAGTAGCATTCATCTGTGATTGGTGGATTTTTTGAATTTTTTTGAAATAAACCAATCACAGACGAATGCTGCGTGAGCGCTTGGTTCTGGCGAACCAGCCCAATAGTTCAAGACTGTTGTGCTTTTTTGGGGGCATGGAGATCCAACCCACTATCATGATTGAACTTTTGTCTCAATGTCCTGGCCATAAATTCAAGTTTCGTTTCCGGTTATCATCGTTTTCATCATCGATTGCTTGTTTAAGGAGTTACAGCAAATGGTCATTCGACTTTCCTTCTGCTATTCGGTCATCCAACGAGGAATAAGCTTTGCTGTAATTGTTGGTGAAAATGTCATGGCACAACCCTATTTGAGATCTTAATCTTTTCTGCAAGTTCTTTGAAAGTCAGACGATGGTTTGCGCGCTTGATATTCTGAACGTGAGTGTCATCAGTTGAGGTCGAGGGTCTTCCTGGTCGAGGATCATCTTCAATTCATTGACGACCACTTCCATCACCATCACCTCCGTAAGGTCGGTTTAAAAGTTGAAACCTTTCCGTGAAAGCTTTCCAAACTTCGATCGTTGCCGCCGTAAATCGCACATTGCAATAATTGCCACCTTAACAATAACACAGGAACTGAACGAGGTGTCAACAATCCGAAAGCATCTGGTTACTTGGAAGGTTATGCCAAACGCATTGTCGATAACTGCTAAATGTTCGGTTATTTTCTGAACAGTCCTCGTATAATATTAGGATAAAGACTACCCTATTGTGGTACTGGGTCAAAAGCTGGCAAACGTTTAATAAAACATTTTTTCAAGTTCCAGTTTTAATTAGGTGTTTATTTTTCTTTTTTCCTTGTATGTTGCTAAAACTACACACTATTGCGTAGGCACTTTATTGACAAAAATATCATTACTTCCTCTGAATTCTTTGTGCTTGGGGGTTTTTGAAGTTGATTGATTACGGAAGAGTTGAAGAAGATTTTTGTTATGCAAGGCATGCTTCGGATTTCAGAATTTGTTCGAACAGCGAAATTTAATTGGCAACGTTCTCACTTACCTTGCTTTCAGCAAAGCTGGACTTGATTTAATTACTTTTGCAGAGTCTCATCAACAGGTCTTGAATTCCTTTGATTATTCGAAAGCACAACTGAGTGTGAAGCTGAAATACCCCGAATTGTTGCCAAGATTTTCCCAAATTTGGTTCGTTTACAGTGTGCATTGGGACGACCATTTATTGATGTTTAGGTTTCTGTTCGGACAAATATTTTAGTTTGATTTGTCTCGACAGGCTTCACCCTTTGCCATTTTCAAGAGACTCAATCATTTTCGCTCATACTTTCTTTTGGCTCAATATTCTTCTGCTTTAGATGGCAACTTTCATTTCGAGAAATTTTTTGATATTCAGATGATGGCTTTAGCAACAAGAATACTGTACTTAGCCCTCGGTGACTACTGATGATTTATCCGAATTGGGATGAAGGTTGTTCAGTCAGCGAACAGCAATTTTTAGAAGAATTTCCCAATCAACTTCTTAAGGAAAAAAGAAGTTCCGGTTTGCATAAAACTGAAGTAATTAAATACAGCGTCGAAACAATGGTATACAAACATATCAGGAAAATAAATGTTCCGCTGAAATGGTTGAAATATGTATGGTGAAGGATAGACTCACGAAAGGAATATATGAGACAAGGATTTTAGAAAATTGCAAGAGGAAGGAGAGACTTAAAAGAAAATGGAATTACGATATTCAAGAAGGAGGGGAAAAAAGGGTGTACTTTGGAATGGTATCGAAGAAATGGTGAAAGAAATCAAATTCGTACCTTGCTCCCAATAGAGCTATAAATAAATGAAAGACTTTATAATCTTCCTGCGTCTTTCTCCCCCTAAATATTCTTCCACGTATTTTCCTTTCCCACACTACAGTTAGAGTTAGAATATGATAAATCAATTGGAAACAGGAAAGCAGAAAAAAATGGAATAAATTATTTTTGCAAAGACTAAATAAAAGGGATTTTTTTCCCTTAATGCGAAATGTTTATAATATATTTTTTTATTTAATATACTACTTGTTTAATATTTTGTATGCACGTATAATTCAAACGTGAAAGATTCCTTAAAGCTCTTCCGTTATGTGTAATAATAATTTAATAAGCGTATCTCGTTTAAATCTTAAGAACATATGCTGCTTTACTAATTACTTAGATATTAATATCGGTTCTATGGAATCTGTTATACAGCATCTCCGTGTACCTAGATTTGTGTGTACAAAGGAAACGTGCACACACACATATGCTGCTGTATGCCGAGCGCAATCTCCCAGAAAATAACTTTAAGCCCCCGCTGTTAATTTCGGTTTTACGACATCATAAATTGCCTCTCGTAATTCGCCTGGAATATTGAAATCATATTCTTTTCATTACGGCGTTTTTAATTTATCCTAATTGCACAAGACTGCGTATCTTGAAATGCTTCTTTCCGCTCAGGTTAATTCTTTTATTCCGTTTGCGGATACGATTCTCTTTGATGCAATAATAATATTGTTTCTTTCTGACGAGCTTTACAAACATTAAAAATTAAATGCGGTACAAAGGACAGATTTTTCCATCTTTTATTAATTTCTCTTGCCGGTTGTATTTTTTTATTTTGCGAATGGTAATACCTAATAATTACATTTCATGTAATAGAGTGAGCTTATGTTACAAAAATATTTGTTTTCTTGTTTTTTGTATTTTTAATATTTGTACTTATTATGTGATCACGCAGTAGATTACTTACTAATCATGCAGGCAGAAGTCAACCGTCATGCAATAAATAACGTGAACGTGTATCACAGCATTATCGCTAGCATTATAAATATTCGTAAAAATGTCCGACACCATCTGTTACAAATAGAGATACGCAAAAGTCACACCGTACTAATTTGTTTTTGCCCTCGCGTTTTATTTTCCATTTGTCCATTATTTGTCAGATACGAGCAACTCTCTGTATTTACATGTGGACTCGGTCAAACGCAGGATATTAGAATCGGCGTGTTTTGTGGAAAACGTTTAATGCTACATACCTCTCGTTTTGATATTTCCATTAACCTTTTTTTTAACAAAACACAATGTTTACTATGCATCCGGAATTTATCAATAGATTTCACCGGGCTAATAAAACTGGAAAGTCATTGTAATTTTTGTATTAAAAAAATGGCACGTAGCAGCCTTCCTATTAGATAACTAATTACAAATATTTAAAAAATTTATCGTAAAATGATAATTGATTACAATTAAGTTTACAACATATTATGTTCATTAGACATTTCTGACTTAAAATGATCTAAGCAACAACACCCTTAACCAATGGCCAATGGTTGACGGATATCGCTGTAAGCAGTACTTACAGCATGAAGACGACTTGTTTGTA
This sequence comes from Dorcus parallelipipedus, assembly GCA_958336345.1. Taxonomy (NCBI): domain Eukaryota; kingdom Metazoa; phylum Arthropoda; class Insecta; order Coleoptera; family Lucanidae; genus Dorcus; species Dorcus parallelipipedus. Next base: position 22,061,095 of record OY284475.1, read on the forward strand.
GATATATCCCCACATTTTGTTATTGCCTTTATCTTCCAAATATGTTTTCTTCTTTTTCTGTTGCGTGACCCAAATCTGTTTCCAAGTTGTACTTATATGTATGTGATCCTATGTAGAAACACTTTTAAGATCAAAGTAACAGCTTTCGTTATACGTATAAGAAGGATATAAACTATTTATGTGAATAAACCGTTTTATTTGATTTCCAGCAGTATACATATGAAATATCATATGCCCACTTCATATTACTAAAATTCAGAAAATCTTTTGTAAAATATTTGCTCTGTGATCAGCGATTTCCTGTTTTGTTACAACTACTTACGTCCAAAGGCGCTTTTGAATGTATGCAAGTATACCTACTGATACATTCGCAAGAGCTGCTACAATAAAGAAGAGAAGAGAATGTAGGATTTAAAAAAAAGAAACGCGATTTAATGAGGCAAAGCCAACATATACGCAAGCAAAACGTTACACTCAAATACCAGAATCAAAGAAGAGGGCATTGTAATGAACGGAAGTTATTCTAAAAAAAATGAGGTATACATATAAGGGGAAAAACAACTTTATGTACGCCGTATGTAATTGCTGTTTCTTTCTGAATCGCCATGTGTATTTCTCTTACTAAGGAAATTCAAGTACCTCTCAGATTAACTTTTTAGCGAGCGGCGTAAATTATATTATGTCATACTGTCACAGGGTATTCGATGAAAGGCAAGATACAGAGAATCCTCTTAATTTTGATCATGACATTGCTCAAATTGTTTTCATTCGAATCTAAATTCACTTTATTTTCATTCAGATTTTCTTAGTCCTTATTTCCCATGGGTTCTTACGACGGGGACCTCGGAATTCAATTTCTGTCTTTACGATATCCTTTCTTCCGACTATTACAATTTACTTACGGATGCATTCTAATTTTCTAGACATGTTCAAATTTTGTAACAATTTTTTGCCACTTCCATTTTCTAAGCTCAGTCAAAGGAATGTACATTTTCAATTTCAATCGTTTTTTTTTACTTTATTTCATTTATAAAAATGTTATGACCCGTGTTTGGCAAATAAAGTAATAAATCTTGTATAATTGCATAATGAATATGTATGTATTAGCCGCAACTTGGAGGAGGTAAATTTTGTTTATTTTGGTTGTTAAATAAATATTAAATGTGTAACGCAGAGAATAGGAATGAATAATATAACAAATATATTATTGTTTCAAAGGTGAAATGAAATATTTGTAACAAAATAGCTACGTCGTTAATTCAAAATACGAGCCAAGTTAAACTACCCATCTTGTAACAGAATCTTAAGTTTTGTGCAAATTCCACGTAATAATTAATTTTATCGCTGCGCAATTTCAAAGTGACTGAACCAAGAGTAATAAATTTCCGGTCCCGGATAAATTACAGGCGAAGATGTGGTTATCTTGTACATATTGCAGCCGCCTGCTAAGTGCTACAATTGTTCTATTATTCCTGAGACTATAAATAAACACTTTTCTCGGTGTACGATGTCGGTTTGTTCAACTCATAAGCTTCTCCTACCTCGCATTCCGGACTTGGATATCATTATTAGGGAAGGAATTCTCTAAATTGCTGTTCAGTTAGCGCCAGAAGTCTTACCGAAATGCTTCCTCCAGATTCTCTTTATACATTTAAATTAAAATGATTTGTTCAGATTCCGAGCTGCTCAATTGGTTTTTGTAGAAATTTATTCCCCTTCTTATATTGTTCTTACTTAAATACGGTGCAATTGTTTTATACACTTATTAATCATTTATTTTAATAACGTCACTAGCAATGGCACCGCATTAAAATTTATTATCAAAATAATATAAGACAATACACAACTACCTTTCAGAATTATTCATTCATTTACGATGCGAAAGTTCATAGTGTTTTATAACTGTGGCAAAAGATCCTGTTTGATACTCTGGAGATGAACAGAGGACAGAAATTATTTATAATTGCATGTCAACACTGGAGAAATTTTTCAATTCCACGCCTGAAGAATCTACTAATTTAGAGTTAAAGAAGTCATTAAACGAAGTTTGGAGGGCATCTTGAAGTTTCCTCAAAGATTATAAGGATAGAGAATGGAAAAGGTGGGAAATGAGAGCGCAAGTTCGGGAAATCAAGTTTAGCAGCACATGATGCTGTCTCTCTTCTTGGTAATTTTTCTTGAATTGCGGTTGTTGGCAAAGAATATCAATGGTGATGGGAAGCAATTCTTCATATACCACTAAATGCGGATGGATACTAACTTTTGTTATTTTTTTGTTCCTTTCTTTCTTCTTCTTCCTTCCATGTTGACATAAAGACACTAATACTCGTCAGCCGTATCAATCTGGTCAGGATCATTCGGTGTTGTTTATGAGCTAACGATAATGACCAAGCAAAAAAACATGAATAGTCACCCGCAGATCTCTATTATTCGTTTAAAGTAGGTATGTGGTATCCATGCACCCAATTTTTGAACTTTGCAAATGTTGAATGTTGATTGACATGTTACAGTTCATTACATTAGCCAATTTGCCAATGCCGTTTTAATGATCTTCACCAAATCCAACGATTTTCTTGAACGTAGAAAGTCACTCAGGTCAAGGTGACGTGAAACCACAAATCCATTTCTTGTAGTGCTTTTCCTGTACCCGGCACAATTTTGAACTGTTTCCAAAAACCTTCACTCCTCTATAAAACTCAAACAAAAGATTACGTCTTTTTTCCACTTAACACTCTATCTTCAAATCCGCAAAATTCAAAACGTATTCACAAGCAGAACTTCCCCTTCCACACTTAAATTAAACGTTCTTTTTTTTTTAAAGTGAGGTGAACAGAAGAGTGAGAAGTGTTTTCCTCCCTTACCGATTTAGAGGAATGAGTGTTCATCCCTGGAGCTCTGGATCAATTATTATTGTTCAAGATTTAAGAGACCGATCTTCTCTTCTCCACCTTCTTCATGGCTTCTGATGGCACAGTTTATTACGTCGTCCTTCTGCCAGCGTTTTGTTTTTTATCACAGAAGAACTTCTTCAAAACTACTGTTCTTCTCTCTGCACCCACAGCGTAGAGACTGAAAGAGTTTACGTTGTTTTCCTCTTGTTTCTTCAAAGTCTTCAATTATTTGCGCTCACAGTTTTACATTTCCATTTTGCATTTTCTATTAGATGTGCCCATAAAGATCCAAAAAAATGTCGAAGATGAGTTCTGAAATCGTTCCAGATGAAATCTTGAAAGGCTGCGTGATTTTTCATTGTTGTTTTCACACTCTAGGTTAATTTTCCACAATTTGATGTCGATTTTCTCTTTTCCACCTCCTCCGTGGCTTCCAGTGAAATTGCGTACTTTTGCGTTCTTCTGCCGACGTTTCGTTCATCATAGCAGAAGAACTTCTTCAGGGTTGACGCATCTTCTTGCTGTTATCGCTTCTGCCTTCCTCGTTATTGCAACTTCGTAGAGATTATCAGTTTCAAATTACGAAAGGAAATAATTGAAGACACCAAAAAAGAAGAGCAGAAAAATTGAAAACGCTTACAAAGAAAAGAAAGAGAACGAAATATGGGTTGAAGAGGAACGATTGTCTGGTGTTCTAAAGCGCAGAAGGATATAGCAGAACTAAGAAAAAATTAATGGACTAAATACTCATTTGGGGGTTTGGGAGTTCTTCAGGGCTGATCCACCTTCTTGCATGCATCTTCTTGCTGTTGTTGCTTCTGTTTTTCTCCTTATTGCCACCTCATAGAGACTATCAGTTTCAAATTACGAACGCAAAGAATTGAAGACACGGGAAAAAGGAGAAAAATTGAAAACGCTTACAAAGAAAAGAAAGAGATAAATGGATTAATGAGGGACAATTGTCTAGTGCCCTAAAATGCTAAAGGATATAGCAAAACTAAGAAAAAAGAAATGGACTTAAATCAAAGCTCTTTTGGGGGTTCTTTAGGGCTGATGCATCTTCTTGCTGTTGGTGCTTCTGTTTTTCTCGTTATTTCCACTTCGTAGAGACAATCGGTCTTATTACCAATGCAAACAATTGAAGACACTAAACGCAAAAAGTTAAAGACATCGGAGGAAGAAGAAGAAAAAAAATTGAAAACGTTTACAAGGAAAAGAAAAAGATTGAAGAATGTATTAGAAAGGGATCATTGTCTGTCTAGTGCTCTAAAGTGCAAAAACAGAACCATGAAGATGACTATGTTTGGAGCATGAATCACAAGTATACTAAATGGCAAGATGGACTTTCTTTATGTCCTAATTGAATTTTATATAAATTTTCGTTTTGCCTTTTGGCACTATGGCATCCAGAATACAAATTTGGTTCAACTATTAACTTCAGCATTGAGCTTTTGAAGACTTCTGCCACAGATTTAACCGCAGTAAAATATAAAACCGTAGACATTGTAAAAGCATTTTATATTGTCTTTCTAAATTAATTTCGATTACTTCAGAAATTGCTATAGTCCTAAATTCCGTAAGGAATAGAACTTAGAATTTATTGTGGCAACGAATACCCGAATGCAGGGACGCGGCTCTCAATCGCCACGTGTCATGTCCGAATATGGACATTTCGATAATAATGATTTCTGATTGGTTGAGGTTGACGGCATCTGAGATCATCTCGCGTCATCCAATTTAACTTCACTTCTCGTTTTAACTTTGGCGATCGTTGTGATTAAAGTTATCGCTAATAAAGATTAGGAAAACTAGTACTCGACATGGCCGAAAGTTCTTAGTGCATCGCCAAACGAGTTTGGGGTGATTTTCACAACCCAGGGTCTGGTTGTCCTAAAATCCATTGGAGTAGGAGAAACTACTTTTATACATTATTTAACAAAATATTTGTAGCCGTTGTCCAAAAAGCAAGGAGCAAGGCGGAAAAAGTAAAAAGTTGTTGTCAGCAAACACAATTGTGCTCTTTTCTTTATAATGTAGTATTGCTTATTTATTTCTTGATAATTAAGTGGATAAGGAATAACTTGTGTTAATAAAGCTCCTTATTACTATTCCCCCCATTATTTTCAGATTTTGGTTAAATTTTTAAACCACCATTATATAAAATTGCATTTCATGCATGTGTAAAATGTTTGTACGAAAATAAAACAAACTTTCACATTTGTACAACAAAATCCTGTGATGCAAACTATTGCTAGAAGTAGCCCAAGTATTTATGTAGTGTAATGTATTTATGTAGGTAACACTTGTTACAATTTAAATGGCGACACATGCATTTTAGGGACATCCTTTAACTTATAGCACAATAATTTTGGTGTTCCCAGTGTAAACCGGTAATAAATTGTAAATAATATTAAGCAGGCAATGTCTGCAAATATTTACGACTTCGTATTTATTATACAATCAAGTTATTTATACCCGAAATTGATCTTTACAAATTATCTTAAATTAGTTTGAAATATACTCTCTCCCAGATTTCCAACATAAAAGACTGCTTAATTAATCTCTCCGAAGAATTTATTAATTTAATTAATTATTGAAGTTGGATATTTCGATGGGAATTTTTTGTAGCTTGATAATTCCAAACCAGACGGAGCTACAGTTGCTTGTTTTCGCGTTTGTTTTTGGAGCGACTCCAGACATAATTTTCTTCATCATTAAGTTGCTCTGTTTCATATAATATCCCCTTGCAGTTTGTCAATGTCATTCGGCTGTCAATTCTGTAAATTTGAAAACGATTCGTTACAAATATATAATACCCGCATCCATCTAACAAGAGAAGAGTCCCCAGTAGATACATTTTTACTTATCTCTTTTCATCTTAAGCTTTTAGATTCAATAGTAGTAATAAAAATTATTTAACACCAGCTAATTTGGTTTATATTATTGGAAAAAAAAATATTAACTTTGTTAACCGATTTAATTAGTGCTTTAAAAAGGTGTAAAACAAAATGATTTACATAAAGCAAACTAATGTACTAAACGTCACGGTTTATGGTTACGTTCTTTTACGCGCGGTTGACTATTTGAATTATTTTCCGAGCGATTTACTTTATTGTGGATATCACATATGCCTACATCGTAAGTTTATGATCTGAAACCTTTTTCATATCACGTTTACTGCTGATCGTGTAATGCTTCGCACTATCGATTTGTAATATTCCATGATAAAAGGGTTTATACTATACCTACTAGTAGGTTATGCACTCTCTAATAATACCTTGTGTTTGTGTTACGATACGTGACTTTTATCTGTAAGCGTGAATTTTTATGTGAATTTAGTTATGTCAGTGTTATGTTTAGTATAGAGCATTCACATATACAAGTTTTAATCAAAATTTATCTACCACGTACGATTTTCTTATATACAGGTTGTTTCATAAACCACCAATCAAGTTTCTAAACCCATTTTCCTTTGAGCTGGGAAGTTGTAAATCAATCGTTGTAAATCAATCTTTTGTGAACTACTGACTTATTTATTATAGGAGTTCAAATATATGCCTCCGATAACAAAAGATACTGAATTATGCGAGTTTAAAAAAATCAAATACATGAGGTAGTAAATGCTCAAAGCCTTTAACTTCGACGCAAGCTTCCGCTTGTAGTGGAAAAGAAATGCAAATTTTGTACCAGCAGCCACAATGCTATTTTCTAGTTCAACTGCATCTTTCACTGAGGTCTGGAATACTAATGCATTCATACGTCCCCAAAATAAGATCGTACAAAATGAGTTAGGGTCAGCGAACGGGTCATGCAACAGAACCATTCGCCACAATACGTCGCAATAGAGAGCTTGCCCCTTTCGAAAAGAGAACACCTAATTAATGAAAGAATTCCAATTTCAAAACAAAATTGACAGAATGATTTTTGGAAACCAGGGATTTATTGGAACGTCAATTATCACTTATGATCCATTTTTTCGTTTGAAAACGTCTTAAAAATACCCAGACTTCATTTTTGACACAAAAACTTTCTTGTAGCTGGGGGGAAGTAAAGCGTACAGTAGCCGCAAATCCTTTCTTTTCGAAGGGTATATGAGAGTTTCGATTTCTTGAAATTATCCTCCAAGGTAGTATGAAACATAAACAATGTTTCCTGAGGTTTGCGACCACTCCAAGAGATGGTGAAATTGAATGTTACAAAAATTCCGCGCGCGAGAAGATATCGCCATATTAAAGGGTGAGGCTATATTTAAAAGTGCTGTATTTTAAGCAAATCTCCTAAATTTACAGGATGTACGTATTTATAAGTTAATAACTCTTAATTAGTAATTATCTTCCTTCATATAGAATTAATTACGAATCATTATATGGTAATCCTTTTTTTTTCTTCTCTTTTTTAATATAACTTAAGCTGTATTTTAACGTTAATTACACCCATCTGATTAAATTATCCTCTGTCGATAAGGCCAGTAATTAAGGAAATGATCATTACTAGCTTGCTTCCAGCTCGCTTCGATCACTTGCAGACAGTCTGCTTTAAACGCAGCGGATCTCAAGAGACGTAAGCGTACAATTAATCAGCCGCATTGTTTTCCGTATTTCGGTCGAGTCATAGCCTTTCATTAAGAATCTTCCGAATGTTTCTGAATTTTTTCCCGACTCGGTTTAATTAAAAGTTAATTAAGCCGGAATTTTATTTAACGTTTCGCTAAAGTTGTTGATACGGTCGAGATGATCTTCAAAATAACTTTTGACAAATTATCTTGAAATTGCGTTACAACAACAAATTAAATAACTGGGGTGATTTGTTTTTAACCGTTTTATTTAGGTGAGAATTCTAACATATAACAATGTAAGGTTTGTTCCAACAGCAATTTCTGCTTGTGCTTTTGATGGCGTTCTTAATACCGGTCGTTACTTCAGTAGACAACTGATTCTGCCGGTTCCGAACTAGTCAGAAACTGTAGTTGGAACAAATCTATAGAAAAAGAAATAAAAAAATTTCCATCACCAATTCTATGTGAATGAGTGAATCCCAATACTTACAAGACATGACAACTCCCACAGAGAATGTAAACTACTAACACGAGAGATCGAACTCAACCTACAGTTTCTCAACCCAATGTCAAATCTGTTGTCAATGTCATTATATTCTGCAACTTAATGCAAAGCATTTCTCCTGTTGTTCTTGTTTCTGAGATACTTCATCGTTTCCAAACTTTTGAGTTCTATACTTTTGAGAAATTCTGCTTATAAAACATAAATCAAGGTTTATTAAAATGCTATAATTCAAAACACTGTGGATCTGATTTTAAATATACATATAATTACTGATGAAATAAAGTTAAAAATAACTTAGATTAAATCCTGAATCGTTAATTACACATTTTTATTGGTCTATAAATATTCAATTTCTTTAGATATAATCAACCACGCCACTCTTGCCTGCACTGCGGAAACACTCTAAAGCGGTAAAATAATTGAGAAAATATCGAATAACCTTTGAAATTTTCTTTTTACATTTATAAACATCAATTCTTTACCTTGACGTAAAGGAGACGACTGTGTACTCGAATTTCAAAGTCCTACAAAACATTTAAGAGATATCAGTTTTTGTAGATTTGTTGTGAAACAAAATATTTCAGAAAATTTGACATCTCCCTGTACAGTAAAAATCATTTTTACCTTTTATTTCTGTACTGAATAATTAAACAATGAATGTGACAATTATTAATATTACAGTAAATAATGCATTGTGCTTATTAATAGTATTAAAAAGGAATCATTTTAAAATTAAGTATTTAAACAAGATAGCAGATAAAAATGTAAATACATAAATAATTTCATCGTTTCATGAAAGTATAGTTTTCGAATGCGTCTTTCAGAATACAAAGCTATAGAATGTACAATTAATAGACCATTTTGTCACACACACACTTTCAACAATGGAGACTTGTCGTTAAAAGCATCTTGCATATTAAAAAGCAAAAGACTAAACGCGACTGCAGACTATTTCTAAGAGAAAACATTGTGCATTTGAGTTTACGCTCATATAAAATAGGGGGAAGCTACTGCAACTTCCTCTAATGGCTTGATGGCGAAAGTGCAACGCAGAAAGCCACCTTCCATTACCGTAATTGCTAAATTTAAAGTGACTACCAATGCGTACATGAGGGCACAAAAAGAACCCTTTCACAGTTGATTTTATTGTCTGAGCAGACAAATAATTTTATTCGAAAGATTTTTCGTAAGATATACATTTGTTTCAATTTTTAACTTCAAAGTATAAGTATACAAGATTCAGGTTCATATAGATTTTTTAAAATTATTAATGAAATAAAATATATACACACAAAATTGTGTGAAATATGTTACTAAGAAATTAACAAAGCCAATAATTAATGTGAAACGCAAACGATTTCCTATGGTTCTTTTCTTCTGGAAACGCATTGTATATTTTTTATAATTTTAAGAATGAAAAAAGCAAATTGCAACGTCAAAAGTAAGTTTATAAAGGTATTTAGAATTACAGTTAATTGGAAGGGTCTTTGAACAAAAAAAAAGTACCGACCGTCGCATTCGGCTTAAACCCTTACCGCAACCAGAGTTTAAAATTAGCGAAGGGATGCACAACCCGTTGGTGGATTGCGTTTTAATTTTAGTAATCCGTTTGCAGAGAGATTAGATAGTCGCACCTACTTAATGGAAGCCCGGCAACATATCACTGCGGTAGTTTTCCAACTTTCTGGTTATTTTACTTTCTGAAGTCAATGGAGAGTAAAACTATTAGAAAAGTAAATCGCTAAATACATCTTTCAGGTTGCCGATTTGCCACTTACATAAAAGAATTTAAATACATTTAATATTTGCATATTTCTTCATTTTACCATGCAAAGAAATTCGTTATTATTGTTTTATTAACTTGTATTTGTTTACTTTAAGAAAACGAGAATCTATATAAAATTTATCTGGTATATTGAATGAAATTTACATAATTTGAGGAATTTTCAACACTGAATACCTTGATAGCTAGAGAGTTAAGAGGAAATGGTACTATAATTTCCTGCACAGTTTTTAACGCGAAATCGCATTGTGCTAATATTTGCCAGAGATTGTAATAGAACCTGTATATTTGTTATATACACTGATATATGTGTACCTATATGTTTTGTTTTGAAAATTTTACATGATAGGTGTTATAATTTTTTCAGATGGGAAACATTCAGTCATACAGGATATTGCTTTAAAAAAAATATTGACTCCTACTCTAATTTTAGAATTATTTGCCACGTTTATGTACACAAAGGTATAAAATTTGCATATTTGACCATTTGCGCCATGAATAAATTACCGAAACGAAATTACAAAAAGCCAGAACTAAAATAGAAGCTAGTGACTTCCGCAATTGAGCTGTAAACTACTAAAATTATATTCATATCCCCCCTATGTTAATTCATTTATTTTCTTTGAGTATTTGTGGATACTCAAATACATACATATATCGTATTTTGGAATACCTATACGTTTCGTGAAATGTAGAGATATAATCTTTATTTATGAAATATCGTTAGATTCACGTGTACGTAATATCGAAGTGAATTATGCGTTGTTCTGCTGCAGGCGGAATCCAGAGACATTGGCTAAAGAATGAATAATGTGCAAGAGGCGGTCAAGAGGCCACAGCTCGACTAGGGTGACATAAATCCACTAATTGACCTCTGGCCGCAGCTGTTTCGACCACAGGCATGGCCATCCAGCAACCTGTAACCCATTGCACATATCTCACACATAAACCTCGCTATAATGCATCACGATTACTACATTATTCCGAGGCAATTTCATTAATATTTCAGAAATTACACAACACCTTCGGATTATGGCTTCCGTGCAATGCTGAGAATTGTTTGCGGTAGTTTTATCTGCAGGGCGCCACTCAAATGAGCATCTTTAAATATTAAACGTTTGTCTTGAGTTATACTACTCAAGGGTAACGATTTGAAACTCGTAAGTGTTTTACTGAAGATCCTATTAAAGTTAAGTGTGTCGGTGTGGCGCCAGCCTTAATCGCGCTACTACCGAAAAATATTCAAGGAATATAAAAAATATATAAAATAATACGATTGCCCTACACCCGGAAATGACATTTTTATTTCCGCCATGTCGGGGAGTGCTTGTTCACGGATACTTTCCAAAAAGAGCTTGCGATGTACGAAATAAAAACCACGTTCACGAAACGAAAGATAAATTAAACGAACATTATGTTAGCAAAGTTGGAATCAAATAGACGATAGTTTTTTTTTTAACTTAACCATCTTTCATAACTGAAATATGAATATTTCGAGACGAAGTTTAATATCACTGCTCTACTTGTTTAGAAGTCAAGTGTGAACGTGAAATTCGGCGAAGAAAATGTAACTATGTGTATCCTATCTTTTATGAAAACACGTATACGCATTCTCATTAGCCTCTTGCCTTCCTGCAAATATTATTTCATTTTTTTCAAGCAAACACCTAAGATTTATCTCCCGTCAGCTGTGCCGCATGTGTATTTATTGCAGGTCTTAAATCATGGCCGGTATCTTCCGAATTTATCTAGACGCGTATTAATTACTTAGGTAAGGATGATACTGGGGCGATTAAATTTGCCAGTATTTACCATCTCTATTTGCAATTTACTTCGACATTTAACTCTATTACGAACGCGAATTCATTATAAATTATAAACTTCAATATTAAAAGTTTTTTATAGAACAAATTTCAATTATCTGTCAATTTTATATACGCGCCCAATTATAAACATGAAATATCCATTTTCATATTTTGATAGTTTTAACTAAAGTGGTAATTTAGTTTTTATTTGTCTGGTTTATATCGATTTCTTATTATTAGTATTTAATATTTCAGTAAAATTAATCGGTTGTATCGTATCAGCGCGCTTCTCGCTCCGAGCGCCTTTCAAAGCGACCATAGGCAACCACACATACACATTTGGTACATAATATTAATTCTCCATAAGAAAGTGACGTCGAACGCCCACAGTATATCTACGTTTATTCATCTTCGTATTTCTTTTCTTAAGTTCTTCATTTAATATGTTTCTGTTCTCCTGTAATAAATACTTAAATTATGTATGAAGAGACTCCATAGCTGCTTGATGAATAAGGATAGTCGTGATGAATAAGGAAATGAAAAACAAAGTAGGACTACAAACTTTTATTAGGTCGGGCGACCGGTTTCGTCATTGTGACATTATCAAGCCCTTTACAAAAGGTTCTTCTTTACAATTTGGTCTTCATTTCCTTAATTAAATCATCATAGCAGTTGTGTAGATAACAATGCAGCGAGATTCATCAGAAATTCCAAGGTTTAATAATAATTTGCAAAATCGTGTTGTGATTCAACCGTATTGTGGCGAAAGGGCGTGCTGATTACAAAGCCACAGAAGACACAATTTAATTGTCGAAAAACAGTTGCCCTACTCGCAGAGATTATTTGTTACGGTAACACTTTTATACTGTGCTACCTATATTAAAAGTTATGATTTGCTATAAATAAATATGTCCATATATTTAATAATACTAAGCGCCTCCCGCACCGAGCACCTGTCACAGCGACGATAGGCAACCATGCATACACGTTTGGCACATAATGTTAACACTCCATAAGAAAGTGGCTTCGAACGTTCATAGTATAGTTACTTTTATTGATCTTCATATTTCTTTTCTTAATTGTTGAAAGACCGTTGCCCTACTTGCAGATATTTTTCATTACGGTAACACTTTTATATTCTGTACCGTATTAAAAGTTACGTTTTGCTATAAATAAATATGTCGATATTTAATAATACTAAGCAGGAACACATTAACCGGCGGTTTATTACACGAGCGAGAAAATAATCAGTATAAAAGCAGACCTTGGTGTAATATCCTATTTATGCGTTTTAAATTTGTTTTACGTTCGTAATAAATAAATTTTTTAACACGTGCATTGTAACAAATGTCATTGAAATCAATATCTTTTTTTCTATTCATACTAAAAAAGTTTTACGTCAGATAAATTCATTGCAGTTTCTATAAAGCGATTAACCACTTAACATTTTGGCCGTCACAATATTTATAAAATTACAAAATGGCTAAATGTATGTTCTAAAGGAATCAATGTTTTGTTCAAGTATAAGATAAAATTAAAAAAAAAACTTTCGTTATTACTGAATTGTGAACTTGTATATAAAATTATTGATTGGATGCGTACAAATTTTCAGGAAGAAAATTATTGGAAATCACCCTGTGTATAAAATTTCGCTCGCAGTTATTTCCATAATAAACTTCGAATCGGCTAAACATATAGCACCTATTTGAACTCTACAGTATCGCAGTCGCGGTGACGGTATCGTTGACGATAAAAGGTTGTAATAGATGTAGCAACAGCGATAACACTGATTTCGGAAACGATTCAAAGCGGTATTATAGCTTTGTTGTAGTAACAATTTATTAAAGTGTATTCGAAAGCCCTTTGATGCACAGACATGAAAAAGAAATTGCTTTGGGGTGTAACAAATCAGGAAAATTATTTTGGTTTTATAACTTTGATTTCAAGTAAATTGTTGCCCATTGATTCAGTAACCTTTCACGTTGTTACCATATCTTATTCCAATTATTAGAAAATCGAAACTTCTTCATCCAAGAACCATAACATTGAGCAAGCAACAGTTGCTGGAATATACAATTTATAAATCCGTTGGATATGGAATAAACCTTTAGATAAAATCTAACAGCAAATTTCAGATTATCTCCTCAGTGAATAATCTTATAAATCTTGATTCATCAAACTGATATCAAAATTTATCTGGCTGATTATCCAAAGTGAATTATTCTTTGGCGTGGAATTTATGAGGCTCCCTATCGCAGTTATTCATACAAAGTTTCGGAGTATTATCGTGATAAATTGTAAGGGAAACGATAGAATGGCTGCAGAATTCGGTCCTGCTGAATTATCGATAACGCGAAACGCAGAATGCTAACATACCTACTGCATACTTGCACAGCGGTTACATTTCTCGAATTGTTGGCGAGATTTATTATTTTATCCACGCCGATCGGGAGGTCTTTATGGCCATCTTAATTGTACTTTAATTGCATGTAAACGCTTCAGAACTATTTCATTTCAAAAATTTCATTTTGTTCATTTTGTTTTACTTAACAAATTACTTCCAATAATTGCTTTCTTTACATTCATTTAATCTGTGACATTTCCTCCTACTGTTAATTAATTTTTCAATGTAGACTATGTTCACAATTAAACGTGTTATAGTAAAAGCAGTGTTATCTATGCATACATTTAACATCCAAGAATTCTTTTCGAATTCTTTCTGATACTTAATAGTTAATTAGTTTCGTTATCCAAAAAACGTCTACGTAATTAAATTTCTTACCACCTCTTGTTTAATAGGATTACAAGGCGAGGCAAATTTGAACCGATATTAATAATTACATATTTCTCATGCACACATTAAGCTTATTATAATGAACATACTTCTTGTACTTACAACGCTATCTTAATACGAAGTAAATTTATTTAATAAGTTGTATTTGGATTGTTATATTTCAAACTCTACTTGAAATCTTCAAGAACAATCATTATATTGGATTATTTCGAATTCAACATTATTGTGGACATGCTGTACGTATTTTCAGTTGACTTACTTTAAATATCACGACTCTATATAAATTCTTAAAAGTAGCTGTAAGAATTTGAATTGTAAATTGTATCATCTGAATGCATTAGTTAAAATTTTAGTCGAGAGTAGAAGTATGTCCGAGTATTATAACTTAAATTTGAGTGATTAAATTCTTATTTTGTACTTACACGAAAAGGTAATTCCACTGCACCAAGCTCAAGACACATATATTAGATTCGCAACTTCAGGCTAGCTGTAACAAATGGACACTCTAATCCGAGAACAAAACCGGACTTTTCGTTCCCTGATTTATACTTCCAGCAAGCCAGTGTTAAAGAAGAGCAAGAGGCTTTCAGAAAAAAATACCACCCAGAAAACATAACTTGCGCAATTTCCGCCTGTTGGCCTTTTAACACGATTTGTTCTTTTCGTCACTTTCTTAAGGAAAGGAGCAAGTTATCTTTATCATTATAAACATTTATAACAACTGTGGTCCTCTTGTTTACGAGGCTTACCCAAACTTGTTGACTTTTAGAAGGTTACCACTTACCATCAACTGAAACTCAGTATAAGGTATACATTACAAATTAATTTTCTGCAATTAGTTAAATCTTGAAGAAACTTTTTCTCAAATGTTTTATGTTACTAACTCAATGGACTGTGATGTTAGCTCTTTTGTTCACAACATTACGTCTGGTCGTAATAACGTCCACGAGAAGACCTTAAAATTTTTGTTAATGAATTGTAATCCCTAGAAGTAATATTAGTTTCAGCATGGCTTCGCTCTGTACAGTATATTCAAATTAGCCTTAAAAGTGAAAAATTATGTTTTGTTTTTTAATTTAATTTTTAATGCGAACTACGAACTGGAGGCGTGATAAAAATGATTAAATTAAAATTTCACGCGCAACTCTCATGCACAAACTTATATACGTACCTACTTTAGTGCGAGACGTAAATGTGCAAAATGAGTATCCCTCTCGTTAAGAATCATAACTGCACTCCTGAGGCCTGAAGTAAGATACCATGGCGTTATAGTACACGGGATTTGCAGCGGCTGCACATTAAGATCGAGCGTGGTCGATACTCACCACATATGTATGTATATTAATCAAATGCCTCATTCATGAGGTTGCGCCATACCAATTCATCTCTCTTATATTACTACACGTCATTATTACGTATTTGCGTGAACTAGTATGTCGACACGTACTTACTGTTGAATATGTATGTAATTTCAGAAATTTATTTTATATACAGGCTGATTCCTTCAAAAAATTCATAGTATAGCAAACAAAATTCAAAAGTTGAACAGCAAATGCTGGAGAGTAAAAATTCCTGCAATATTTTTCTATCAGGAATGTAAGTACTATATTTTTCGAAATGACCCTCATGGAAAAAACTATAATAACAACAAATTGCCTAAAGGCAACTAAACAATCGGAAACAAACACGTCTTGAAACAACTTCGAAATTCTAAATCAGAATTTAGGTCGAGTTAGATATCTATTCACTGACCTAAATTCTGATTTAGAATTTCAAAGTTGTTGCTTTAAAAATAAACAAGATCTACTACAATATTTTTTAATAGCATCTTCGACTATAATTACAAAATCTACAGACAAATGTACCCACTTTTTCCTCGAAATGGTATGGAAAGTTAGGAATACAACAGCGTTATTATCATCTGTCAAAGCCAAACGGAAGTTGATCAAACACTGTTGTTGATCAAACATTTTCCTCGAAAACTGTAAGGATCTTGGAGAAAGAAATTATTTAAATAAAATTTGCTTCTAATGATACCCAACTGATCCCAATCCCATGTTCTCGTTTTGAAATTTCAAGATAATCACCTTACATCTACTACTGTTTAGAAATATAATCAGCATCAAATTCTTCAGATAGTCCTTCCCGTACTAACAAATTCTTGTGCTTCTTTTAAAAGTAGAACATGTCTATTCGTTTTAGTATGATTATAAGTCATTATTTGTACGAAGACGAAGAAGATTAAAAAATCGTAATGAACATAGATGTGCATATAGATAAAATGAATAAGAAAATGAATAAGAGGAAAAAACGAGTGGTGTCTAGAATTAGATAATTAGCACACAATACAGATCCTAGGATTGAAAAATTTAAACAAGATGATAAAGAACGTCAACTAGTTGACAAAGGCTAAGTAAAGGGCTTCTCAGTAGAAAAAAAATCAAACGGATAAGCGATTTCTACGTCCTAGAGAAAAAGGCCGAAGCTAAAAGGTAATTGAAGAAAAAAGCAAGACGTCAAAAAAAGAAGCGAAGAAGAAGGCCGTTATTTGGATAAACCTATAAAGCTGATGCTTTCGAATTAGAAGAATTAAATAAAAATTTGGTCGCAATGCTTTTCTCAAAACTATTGAAGAATCAGAAGCAAGAATAGAAGCTGAAAAGAAGATACCATTGGAGTCTTACACTTCAAAAGTTGCAGAACATTTCGAATTTCCGAATGATCCACCGAATACTGGCAACTTTGAATAAAGGAAGTCAATTTATTTCCAACAGAAACGAACCAGCAGCACAGGAACGTATTTGTCAATTTAGTTAACCAACTTGGCACATTTGCCGAAGGCTCGGAAATGCTGTTTTCCGTTGAAGTGAAAGATTTACATAGCACAAACTTTTCTAAAAACAATTTAAAAGAAACGGCCAATAAATATAATTGATGAATCAGATATATTTCGAAAGTTTGAATGCAATTCTAGTAAACGGCAACATCCAGAACTGAGGCACTGAAGACTTGTCCTTCCATAACTCCTAAGCGGAGGGATGATATCGCAGAATGTGTTCCTAATCGTTCGAAGAAGAACTGCATGAAATGTAGCAAAGAATTGGTTGAAATCGTTAAAGAGAAAATAAAGAGAAAAGGAAAAAGAGGACACGAGCAGGAAAATTTGAAGCTTCCCTCGAAAACCGTGAGAGATATTACAAAAAAAAGTTCAAATTTAGAGTTTTATTTAACAATAGCCAAACCGCCCATGCTTGTATTTGGAACTTTAAAGTCAATTCAGGTTTGCCCACTTATGGTTCGGCTTCGACTAGTTATATAAATTAAGGCACTTATAGGTGTCGTTGTTCCATGACTTGACCACATCCTTGCATTCCTTTCTGTTTCCTACTATTTCCTTTCAATTTTGAAATTTCTCCTCATGTAAATTTTCTATTACCGCAGGAATTAAGTGATTTCAAGCTCTTTGTATACGTTGGCATTTTTTCCATCTCCAAAAATACGCCTCCAATTTTTTTCCCGTATCAACGACCTTTCATTCTTTTCTTTCCTTCACTTTATTGATGTTCTATGTTTCGCGCTGCATTTGACCATACATTCATAGAAATTTGTTGCAAGCCGGTTTTGATTGCTATGGATTCCTCGAGCATTCTCTGGGCAACTGTTCCGGGGCCTCTTCTGCTAAAGAGGCATATTTGTCATTCCTCACACAATTTTAGGTCGCAAATGGGCCACAAAATGTCGTGACCTAAACTGTTGGTTTGAGTGATTTTTTAAATTTTTATCAACTCTTGCCATGAGCTCTGGACGACATGTCTTAGCTCAAGTAATTGCACTCCTTTATGCTGTTTTACAATAAAGCTACGACATGTCGTCCAAATTCCATGGCAAGAGTTGTAAAAAATCACACGGTATAAACTGCTTTCTTTGGTTTGATCCAAACGCAACATTACGCATTTAAATCAAAAAATGGATGTTTTCTTGGAAATGGATCAATCCCCACTCCTCGTAAAATTTCAATCCTGATCGTTAATCCCCTTTCCCTTTGAATCGTCCTATTTTTACCATTCGTTTGGGTTCTAAGTTCTAATGCATTTAAATCTGGGGTGTTCTGTTGCAATAATCCAAATCCAGACTAGGTAACCATAAAACTATTCGAATCACGTTTCAAAGTTTTCAGTGAAACAAACCAGCTATATTCATACTTTATTCAGAGTTTGATATAGTATTATCAATTAAGCCTTAAAATTGGTAGTTTTCTTGGAACCCTTTTTCAATCTTTGTCTTTCATTATCTAATTTGAATTTTTCTTTTCCAGTTTTCGTTTTTTTGTTTTTACTTAATATTTTATTTACTTAATATTTTATTTATTTTACTTACTTTATATTTTTTTATTACGGTGCTACTCATTTTACCATTATTATTTGTTCACATTTATTTTTAATCCTACTTCTAAGAATGTTGTAGGTTTTTCTTTGTAATTAGACGAAGGAATATACCTGAAGAAATAATTGCAAAAATTACTAACATTTAGTGTATCAAAAACCAAGATACAAAGGATAAAAGAATCTCAACAAACGAACGCTAATGAAAAGAACTTCGACCATTAAGGACTTCTACATGTATGTCTCTGGGAAAGTTATAGTAACATTGATCTATTATATTCATTTGATCTGAAGAAACTAATTATTAAACTTTAGTCCAACTGTTGTCAGTGATGTCCATCCATCTGTTATGATAAAATGATAGACAGGATCCGTAAATCGAATTTTCATGTTCGCCGTGCGTGCTTTTATCATTTTTTTCTTACATTTCACATGCATTTTCCACCAACAATTTCACAGTATAAATAAAACAGGCTTGATATAACCCGATTGAATCGTCAAAAGTTATGTAAATAACTTTAGCTTTAGGAAGCTTTTTAAAAACTCTCAATTAAAAATAAATGTAAGGAAATTGCATAAAATTGATTAATCGTTGTTTTAATTGAAACTTTGCTTTCAATTGAAAAACAGAAATTCATTATTAAATGAATACCCAATGGGGAGATAATTGCGGGTTTACATTTGAAATAAAAATGAGCTTAAACAGCAATTTAAAGTTATTCCCGCGATATATTTCACGTTTTTTTTTTGTATCACGGCTTGGTAGGTAGTTCACGGGAAGCTTTAATGTAAATTAATAGCGACTTCGTTTGCCATAGTCTAACGTGGAATTGAAATTAACCGTTTTACATTATTTTCCTTTCGTGAAAATAAGTTTTTATTCTTCGCTCCGAGAGAGATATATAGGTATGAAAGCGGAATCGCTATACAAATACTGAGCTTAAAAGTAGACTCAACATCGCGTTCTTTTTGTATCTAGTATAAAAGTTCATCAGTGAGAATGTTTATAAGTTGTTTCTATACGGCGCAAAGATAGGGATCTCTGACTTTTTCTTTTTTTTTAAGGAGGTACATGTATATAAAGTTGCTTCTGAAAGCTGCATTTTTTTGGTCACGTTTTACCTGACTTCCAGAAGTTTGAAGAGTAAACTGAAAGCTAAGGTCGTAGCAAATTAAATAATTAAACGAAATGATTTATTTCGTCCAATAAATAGTAGGAAATATCTGTGATCATCTTAGTTAATTAAATTCATTTTAGAAAAAGCTTTAATTAGCTTGCTATATTAATTAATTATTTTGTTTGGATAATTTTTCATCACTTGCCTCACTGCTGGCTCGCAAAGTGCAATGAAGCTTTGACTGTTTGTGTTTGCAGTTTCTTTGAAATTAAAAATTCATTATCTTTCAATATATTAATTAACGTTTAGGAAAGTAGCTTTTAAATACATACATTCACGTCATCAAGTTTTCCATTAATTTTAATTAAACGAAGTGAAGATCCTTTTAGTCACTGATTTACCAATTGTTCTCTCAAAGTATAATTTAATCCTACGCGCATGTAATTTTCTTATTAAAGAGTTTCAAGTATCTCCTGCATGTACAATTTAAAAATAAATGAGAATTCTTGACGTAAAATAAAATACAGTAGTTTTATATTTGTAGATAAAATTAAAAATGTTCGTTATATAAAATTTGATGCAAATGATTTATGATTTGTATTTGCAATCGTTAACTAAAACATAATGATTTTGTTTTCGAGTTGGAAAGTATTCATAAAGGAGGAAAGGCGCCTCAGAATTAATATATCCATATAATTCAATCATAAATCTTGTAGCATCTTGCCGAATTATTTTCATAAGCGATGAGACCCTTTAAATTATATTATTCATAATATAATCCAGTCTTAGTTACCATATCTGAATATGAGCTTTAATTTGAGGAACAAATCCTAGCCCAGAAACCTCCTCAGGTCGGCTGGCAGTGTCATGTTGATAGACTATTGTGCGATGACAATAGGTTTATCACGGCCTATTGTCGTCACCGTCTCTTTGTGTCTCTTTGCTTCTGTAACATTTGCTTTGGACTTGTGATACAAATCATCTGCTAAGAAATCTTCGACCTTTGCTCCTTGCTTTGTCAAGATATTGTATAACCAAATTAGTTAACTTTTATGAAAGCTACACTAAATTATACTCGGAATGAAATGTTGCACTCGAAAATTAATTAAAGTTGCTTTAAGATGGTATACGTTTGCTATAAATTATTTTTTTATGCGCACATCTGTGTACTACATTTCCACTCTTCGAATTCTGTTCGTAATTTAGGTATGTTTATTTTGTCAATATTTAAGTTTATATAATGGTTGGTTCCAAACAATTTTGACTTCAAAGTCAATTTATGCATAGAGTAGGAAGTTTCGAAACTTCACATAATTACTTAACACTGTCAGTCCTACAAAATATAATTTAATCAACATCCTTCAACATGCATACTGGACGAGACCGATATTTTTAGAACAATCTCCCGTGTTCTTGTGTTAACATCGTCATAGTTGAACTGTCCTTGTGTTTGTGTGCCAGCGGATATTAGTTTTAATTTTCTTAAAGAGTTATTGTACAAGGCTCCTTTACGTTTCCATTTTAAGTGGATTTAAGTTTATAGAGCGTCAGAACTTCGAAACATAAATCTTCCAGTGCGTTTAATAAACGTATTTACTTCTCGATTCTAATATTTTGCCGTTAAATTTCAAATAACTGACAATATAAAATATCGTGCCCGCGCGCAAAATTTAATAAAATACTTTAATGATTTACCACGTCAAATACAACGCGATCTATTTTCATTACGCTCCACTATACGGAATTTAGAATACCTATCTGCCTTAAAATTTAATGTTCCGGGAAAAAGTCGACGCAATAACGCAGAGAGTAGCTGTCAACAGAGAGTAATAACATTAATGCAATTTAATATGCATTATAATGCCCCAAGATAGAACATGCTCCTAGTTGCTTTCTTTCTTTCTATGTTAATATTTACACAACTTGAAGTAATGAACTCTCTTATTGTGAAGTACGTTTAACGTTCCTTCTATGTTTTAAGTCAAATTATTTATTAAAGAAACATAAAAAATGCACAATAGTTAATTCACTTGAGTCCGTTTTCACCATCTCTTTTTTCTCCTTCTGCTTCCTTTAATGTTGACTTGGTCCATCCAGTCGTTGGCATCTTTAATATCTCTTCCAGTCATTTGGCTCTTTTTGTTCGAATCAGCAAGGTTGGCTTCTCATAATCGTTTGATAATTCTCTATTTAATCTTCTTCTCTAGCTTTCTGCTTTCCCCAATATTATTATAGGTACTTCCTAATCCCATCTCATGGCTCTTATTTACCTTCTTCTAAACCAATTTCTTTTCAGTCCGTTTTTATCATCTCTTCCCCGATCTCTCTTTCCATGAATTTTGACTTGGTCCATCCAGTCGTTGGTATCCTTAGCATCTCTCCCAGTCATTTGACTCTTTGTGCTCTATGGCTTCTCATAATCGTTTGATAACTCTCTATTTTGTCTTATTCTCCAACTTGCTTCTCCCTTGCTTTCCTTACATTACCAAGTTGACGAGTCGTATGAACAGTGGGACCACCTTGCATAATCCTTTTCCAGTGGTCAACCTTTCCTTCCTGTCTAAAAATCTTACTATTTGTTTTTTCCTAATGTGATTTCTACTTTGCGAATTACTTATCTTCCTGTATATAATTAGATTTACGTTACACTTTACAACATCTTCCCTTATACTTCAATCTGTGAATAGCGAGTGAAGGCTTCGTTTACTCCCATTCCATCTCATGGCTTTTATTTGTCAGTCTTCTAATAAAAGGTCTCTTGAATCCGTTTTCACCATGTTTTTACCATCTCTTCCCGGATCATCCTCTTTTTTTTCCTTCTCCTTCCATTAATGTTGACCTTGTCTATCTAGTCGTTGGGATCTCTCCCAGTCATTTGTCTTGAATACGCAAGATCGTCTTCTCATGGTCGTTTGATAAGTTGAAGAATGCTGTGAGCGGTAGGCCACCTTACCTAATCCTTTTCCTGTATTCAATCTTTTCTTCCACCCTGAAAATCCTGTTATTTGTTATTTGCTAACTTATTTATCTTCCTGCATTAGTTTAGATTTAGTTTACACTCTACAATCTCTTCCCTTCTACTGAATCATATGGACATATTGCAATCTGTGAATGGCAAGTGAAGGCTAAGAGTTTACTCCTGACATTTTCCACCAAATTTGGTTGTCTCTGAATGTTCTTCTATAAGTTCCAGAATCCTTCTTCCTCTCATATCTTATCTATTAGTTTTCTTTTTCACTTGATAACTCCCTTCATTTAGAATCTTTACCGGTCCATTTCCTTTTATTATTAATCGTTCTATTTTATTTCCGTCTCCTCTTATACGTTTTAATTTGCCGTCTGAGCATTGTCCTATATTGTCTTATATTTTCGCAATCGTTCGTTGATTCTTTGAAACATTGTACAAATTTATTCAACTACGTTAATTATCCATACAATTTAAAAATTATTTGTAAGACAAAGAGACACGAAGACATGAAGAAGTAATGTAAATGTAAAGAAATACATATCTTTTCTATTTCTTACATAAATTCTTTCAACACATTTCGTTCATTGGAGCATTTACATAGGATAATTTTATGCTCTCCATGATTTTTGCCTGCCACCACGCTTTAGAGACAACTAATCTTAATATGCGATGGGCATACAGGCATTTTTATAAATGACGGAGGCACACTTGACATTCTATTTCTGTAAAAAATATTCTGTAAAGATTAATAGTCTGCCATAAAACGGTTTACTTTGGTGCTGCTCCTGCTCCGCATACTTTAAATTCAGGAAGCATTAACACTTTTGATATCTACTTTTCGGAACAAATTTTAAATCAACTTTGATAATTTGTGCGTCGCACCTATTTACACTTAAATTTGTTGTAAAGTTTCGTTTTATTATGCGGTAAAAGAAGATCCAATCTACCTAAAGTTTGTTAACATAACACATTGTGGTATTAAAATTGCTGTTACATTCTGCGAACTTCAGGTTCTACAGAGTTTGTTTCGTTACAACATTCGATTACCACGGAGTTCATCCTAAAACATACAGGACCCTTGAGACGTTTAGACGTCCCACTGCATCGGAAAGGCAACTCTTGTGTTACTTAGAGAAAGTGAATTAGATAGAATAACGTAAACATGTAGAGGATCCTACGCACAGGCGGCGTTGATTAAAATTGGAAATCTCTTGTACTATATCCTCTTCTACATGCTGCAAAAGTCAAACTATTGATTACTATTATTTTACAGTAAAGAAAATTTAACTTTTTTATTCTGTGAGCGTTTAAATTTAAGAGAGCGAATGAGCTGCAGACTAGTATTTTATATTGGTGTAGTCTGAAACATTACGTATAATAACGTAATGCACTCTATATCGATTTAAATTCGATTCTGCCTGCTTTAGCATGAACGAGAACATTAAATTTTAAAGCACTTTAAAAGAGTAGCGG
The DNA here is from genome assembly GCA_958336345.1 of Dorcus parallelipipedus. NCBI lineage: Eukaryota > Metazoa > Arthropoda > Insecta > Coleoptera > Lucanidae > Dorcus > Dorcus parallelipipedus. The sequence continues at coordinate 22,085,369 of OY284475.1, forward strand.
ATTAAAATTTTATTTTAAATGCTTTTAAGTAGAGTTAGCTGATGCAGCGTCATCAGAAAATTATACCTCCATTACCTACCGTTATTTTGTATTTTTGCGACTGCATTAATCTCCCATGTACTTGCTACCTTACTCTGGGAGAGTAACTTTACGACCGAATCTAATTTCGTAATTTATATTTCAATCTTCAGATTTTTTCCAGGATTTTAATTTCTACCACAATCATAAAATAATTGTTTGTTGTCTTATATAATCTATTAAGAAGAAATTCTGTAATCTTCTTAGTGCGAAAAATGAACTAAAAAAGGACGGGGTGATAAAAAGAAATTATATTCCGCTGCTATAACTAAAACAAATTGGCCTTGATAAAAATTGACGTAAACGTTCATTTTCACATCTAATATTACTTCAGTCGTGTTAAAGTTTTAAAATAAAGAACTCACATAAAAATTAATGGTAAGACTTCTTTCTAACACCTGAGTGGAAATTAATTTCTTACGAGCGCAAGCATGACTTTGTTTCCTAAACCAGAATTGAAAATGTGTATGTGTGTACACATACATATTTGAGCAAAAGGACCAGGGAAATTGTGAAATGCCGCGCACCTGTTTGCGTTTAATTTCCTTTTAGACGATTAACGACTTCGTGGTTAAAAGATGTAATTTGCTAACTTATTTCTTCGGTTGTGCAAAAGTTTAAGTTAAATAAGTTTAAGTTATAAAATTTTACTCAAATAAGATGAAATTTTTATATTCACAGAAATAATACATATAATATGATGAGACGTATACTTAAATTATTGATCTATGTAAATAGTTGAAAATTAAAATGTAATCAAAACAAAACGAAAAAAAAAGAAACAAATACCTATTATTGGAAATTAGGGATAGGCAATGAAAAATGTAAAGACAATAAATACAAAATCATTGGCTGGTGATAAGTGGGAATTAATTTTATTACTCTTTAGTAGGAACATTGCAAGATTAAGTCAACCTCTGCCAGGAAACTATGTACTTATTTCCTTTGGGGTGAAGAATATTTTCTTCAAAAGGACAAAACTGCTTCTCAGTTGCCAATAACGATCTCGTGGAAGCATTTGAAGAAGAGAGTACAATCCGGTGATGAGAATACCAAAAGACTAGTTTGGATATGTCCATGTTACCTTCTTGATACGGTTACATGAAAAAACCGCATTGAATGAAGATAAAAGAATCGAGAGAGATGCACAGAAAGTATTTAAAAATAAGTCACAGCTCCAATGGAAAATGTTCTATACCGGACACGTATAAAATCTCTCCACCATCTGCAACAAAAGGTAAAATTGTAAGGAGAGAACAAATAAAATGAAGTGCTCTAAGAGAACTGATAACACCTACATAATTTCAGAGAGCCATCCACAGAAAATCCAGAAGCAAAAACGAACATGCAGCAATCGCAAAATAGACTTACATGTCTTTCATTGCTGGAATAAGCCGTATAGTAAGAAGAATCTTTAAAATAGAAGTATACGAAAATTCGGATTTCATACTTCGAGGAAAACATTGTGTATTCTGTCCAAATGTCAAGGTTGTGCGACTTTCAGTACGACAAAAAGCATTGTCCAAAGCTGACCGTGTACCTGAGTTCTTCTGGGGTTATGTTAAGTGTGAAAGGTCAGACTGTTAACCGGACGTGACTACAAGGAGATTCTGACAACACTTCCCGAATGCTTAAGAAAAACACTTCCTGAATGCTTAAGAAAAAGAGACGTGAAATATGGAAGAAAGGCTCGTGGATTCTTCATCAAGACAACACAATCCAGCGCACAAAACGATGTCTCTCCAGAGGTTTTTGGCGAAACACAATTTAATACTCGTGACGTAAAACCTCTCACTACAACTACATACCCTTCGTGGTATATAAGACCGACAAGCACTTGGGTGGAACTGGCGGGGGAGGTGGTTGGGGTACAAGTTACCGTCGATCTACACCTCACGTTGAAATTTAAGCATTTTTGCATAGACTTTTGGTTGACATTCTTTTAATTAATAATAGTTAGGGGGAGGGAAGTTCCCCCGGGAAAGATATCCCTTTGTGAAAATAAAACTGTAATTTTGATGTGTAGTGAAAATGAATCTAAAATCTATACGTACAACTTTAGCAACTTTACAGAAAACTGTAAATTTGCTAAAAAGAAAACTGTAAAATTGCTACAACTTTAGCTACTGTCCGATAAATGGCGCCGCTAATTTTCTTGTTTTCGAATAGTCGACGAAACAAGTATTTAAATTTTTAAAGGAGATTTGAGGGATTTGATTTGATTTTCCTCGAGAAAACTTATTTTTAATTTCCAATAACATACTCTAATTGGAAATGCTTTTATGTCTGATCGGCAAATTCTTAGTTGAATTATTTAATGGTTCTAAAAAGAACCGGTTTAATAAATATTCCAGCGTGGAAGAAGCTCCCTGGGCGGATCCTTTAAAATTTGTATGGAACAAATCCAGCTGAATCTCTCTCTTGGTCCACCAAGGTAGGGCCTTTCAACTTGAGCAGTTTTAAAAGTTTTTGACGGTAACAGTTGACTTTTGAAATAGGAGATCCTACTAATAATTACTTGAGTTGCCTGAGGTAAACCTGTCGAATTCAAATATGAAAAGAAAGATCTGTTCCAACTAGAGTTCCTGACTGTTTCGAAATCGTCAAAATCAAAGTTGATAAAATTTTCAAAAGCGATCATTATTTCAGTGAGCAACTGATGATTTCGAATTAATCAGAAACTGCTGTTGAAACAGACCTAAAAATATAACTAAACTAGATTCTTTGTTCTCCGTGATTTAAGGTGAAACAGCGTTTTGTTTTCTGCCCACATTTCGTTCTTCATTACAGATGAATTTCTTTAAGATTGCTGATCTTGCCGTCCGCGTTGCTATACTCGGGGGCCTACCACTTGAGTAATGGTTGTTTGGTTTTCTCTGCCTATTGTTGCTGATGGAGGTAATGACCTGGAACGTGATACTTGACTAAATTATATTTGTAAAGTTCCAATTATACTAAATTACTTACGTCCAGCAGAGGGAGACTCTTGAGAGCGGACGATACGGGATGCGTTTTGCAAGTACTGACCCCAAATTGGTCTACCGCAATCTTGTTTGCATGGTCCTTATTTCTGAGGTTTAAAACTTTGACGTCCTATCGGTGATGGAGGCTTGAGAGGGACCTAGTTTGTCCAGGATTCCTCTGATCGAAGTCGGGTGTATCCTTTTCAGCCTGCAAACGGACGATCAGATCAAGGATGCATTTTCCCTGATCTGGCTGATCCTTTGGACTCATCGACCTCATTGATTCCTAATCGGTCTGGCTTACATGACTCTTATTTTTGAGGATCAAAACTCAAATTTCTCACCGATGATAAAGGTGTTTCAGAGGATTCAGAGATTTCATAGGATGGTAGGGATCGCTGGATGCGTCTTGCATGACTTGGCTGAAAGGTCAATAGAGTCCTTTTAGTTTGACTATCGCCACCGATCCCAAATTGGCCTACCAGAACCTGGTTTGCGTAGTCCTTATTTCTGAGGTTTAAAACCATATCGCCCTACCGGTAATGAAGGCTTGTGCAGAGAGGGCCGATAGCCTAGGGTTGAAGTCAGGTATATACCTTTCAGCCGGCGAACGGATGATCCGGATCAAGGAGACCCGTTTGGAATGCATCTTCCGTGACCCGGCTAAAAGTCCCTTTGGACTTTCTGGAGTCCATTGATTCTGAATTGATCTGGTTGATGTGTTTAGTAAAGAGTGGCGAATTCATCTCGTCAACTAGAAAAAACGTTACAAAATTTTACAATTTTTACTTGATAATAACTTCGTCGCAAATACTTAGCCAAATTTTGGCAGAACTAGATTTATAACGCTAGAGCAAAATTTAAAATTGACTAAACCTACGACTCCATAACATTTTTTTAGTGTCGCCACGGCATTTTGTAGAAGTAATTATTAAAATTCTAGCATGAAGTAGTATATCGTTGTTGCGGAATGGAAAGAAATCGATTCCAGCGAGCAACTCCTATCAAAAGTAAGGCCTATCAAATTTCGCACAAAGAAAGAAAAGTTATCGATCAGCAGATACAAGAAATGCTTGAACACAACGTCCTACGGCCCAGTCAAAGCTCTTGTTACTGCCCTGTGTAACTGGTAAAGAAGAAAATTAATCACATTCATTTCTGTGTGGACTACAGGAAGTTGAGTGCTGTAACGAGGAAATCTACATATCCGCTGTCAAACATAGACAATATCCTCGCCTACTTGGGCCGATACTAACACTTGACCTCTTCAGTGGCTACTAGCAAGTAGGAATAAAAGCTTACCGGAATTCAATGTACTTCCATTTGGTCTCTGTAATGCTCCATGCCTTTTCCAAAACCTGACAGGTTCTGTCTTTGAAGACATGAAGTGGAAGGAAGTAATGGAACATGGACAACAACATCTGTTTTTTTTTTTTCAATTCCTAATGGACAACGTTGTGGTTCCAACGACAATTCTGCGTGACTGAGGAACTGTGTATCGATCTGGTTTGGTTCATGTACTGCTGAAATGAAAGTAAATTTATATTAATAAAATGCCAAATTTTTCCATAATCTTGACAATATGTTGGAAAAATTTAAATGCAAATCTTTATCCAATGTTGAAAACAGTGTAGTATAATTTATTCAAATCACGAAGCCAATCTTGTACGAACTGGGCAGGAAATCTTTAGTTTATAAACTCAGAAGCAATTGCGAGTTAATTGCAGCAAAACAGAGACTTTCCTTTAAAAATTCATATTTGTATTTTCTTTTATGTACCTTTTATGATACGAAAAACACCGTATGGTAAAACTTACATGCGCGCCTTTTTTGTCGTCTAGGTGTGTAAAAAGGTCCACATTTAAATACAGACTTTCCTCGCAGCTAAAAGCTTTCCTAATGGTATCATATTATTCATCTCGTAAAAATAACTCTAAAATACACACACACATAAACTTCTATCCAACCATGATCTAATTTTTTTTACTCCGGCGTATATATGCAAACAAGCTACTGAATTTTTATTCCTTTCTGAAACAACTTCTCCGACTGCATTAAAATGGAAGTGCTGCCAAATAGGCCATTCAAAACTTTCTTTTACGAAATTAATTTTAAAAAGCGGTTGAAATTTTTACACTTACACGTATAATTGGCAATATCTTAAATGTCTGAAGGATGTACTTTTTTTTAATTTAAACCTAGTGTGTTCGTTTAGCCCTCTATTAATTATTTGTTTTGCCTGGAACTTTCCTAATGAACAAAAACTTGAACGGAGTTTCAATTTACCGAAGCTTCGCCGATAATATCAGATTACGTCTTCATGAAGGACTAGACTAACTTGACAGGAAACACGATGATCTACTTCACTGCATTACAATAACATGAATATCTGCTTATAAGACCTAATACATGGAACTAATACGTTAATACAAGTTTCCGTAAACAAACCAAGGTGGTTAACAATAATTAATCACGGTGATTAAATTGTTACGTAATCGTGTATCGTTGGTGTGAGGTCAGTTGCACATTATAAAAATAAAATGAATATGCATAGAGGGTTGATGTGAGTTTTCATACACAATGAAATCATTGCTGAGTGGCGTTACATGCAACAGCTACGATAAAATGCAGGTATTTGAATAATAAATATTAATATGCAGAGTCGAGTATATTTAAACACAGGGGATGAATGAAGTTGCATATTTATTGAGCTTCCTGCTTCCCCTTTTTATTCTATCGCATTTCAAAGACGCTCTTGCTCCGTATTTTAATTAAGATTTCTCATCATTGGATTACGTTTTATCAAAAGAAAAATTTAATACTTTCTTCGATGTTTACATTCAGTGCAATTCAGTTACAATCCAAATGTCGTGTTACTTTACAATTTTTAAATGTTTTTCGTAAACATTTATACAGTGTATCCAAGATACTCTTAGACCTAACCGATTCCTGTTTCTTTCGAACAGGTAAGTCCTACATCAATCAATGAGTCATATCCGGACCTTTCAGGAAATGAGTTGGCTAGACGTCCGACCTCCTTGCAGTAAATTTGCTTTCAGAAGATGAAAATTTTTCACATATACCTTTTTACTACTTTATGAAAATGCTTCGGCGTACTTTCTATAAATTGGGTAGTATGCGTCGTTTAATGTTTACCCCGTTACAAGATCTAAGATTTCTACCTTTAAATGATTTATGTTAAAAAGCGAAGGAATAAATCATTCACAACTAATCTCTCCAAAGTATGGCAAATTTATAATAACAATTGTGTCCGAGGTTTTTGCAGAAAGGTGTTCCAGACGTTTTTTTTTCCGTATTGAATAATTTGCTTATGTTATTTATGAAAGTAGGTAATTGTTCGCAGCTGCTATATAATTTCCATCAAAACAGAACGTATATTTACAACACCGAAAAGCTCTTCGAATTACGGTAACTAAGCCGACAATAAATTCGCTGCTAAATCTATAATTTATGTTTTGATTTATACACGTTGGATGTTGATGTAAATTTGTTAATAGATTAAAGGATGACGTGGTCTTGTTTATGAGTCCATTTAATTATACGATTGTGTTAAACAATTATTGTATAAAAACAACCTTCCACTTCTTGATTATGTGATCACATCGTAATCAAAAATTAATCTGCAAGAGGATGCAGAAATCTCCTACTAGGGGATGTATTATGTAAATTATTAAGTTTTGTGTTTTGTTGCAGCTGATAAACTACCACCTGGATTTCCCCAAATTACAACGCAACCCCTTTCGAGCAAGGTAGTTGAAGTTGGACATAATACTGTGCTTTCCTGTGCTGTATCTGGAAATCCATATCCAAAGATATCATGGATACGAAATATGCTTCCTATCGACACTACAAATAATCCTAGATATAGTATTCGTGATGATGTGCCAGGTATGTTTAAAATTTTAATATTTGTAGTTATTTATTGTAACGCTCGAAATACACTATTACCGAACGCTGCGAAGAACAGCGACTCTCTTAATTAGAAACTGTGCAAAGATGAACTGCCCTCTTTTAGTAGACGCAACTATTTTAAAGAGTACACAGGCGAAGTTTAAAATATGTGTGAGTTAGGGGAGTAAAAAAACAATTACTTTTCCTCATATCTCTCATATTTATGCAAAACACTTATTCCACTGGTACATCAAGGTTTAAGGCTCCAGTGTTATTTATTTCTGTGACATCTTCATCATCTTTAATGAGTAAACAACTGGTAAACAACAACAAACAAAGTTATCACTTTTTCTAATTTAAATATACTCCTTCTTTAACATATTCTTGTTACATTTTCAATTCAAAACTTATTAAATTATTTTAAATTAGCACTTCTATGCAAATTACCTCTGAAAACTAATTTATTTTTAATGACGTGATGAACATTGAGTATTATTTTATGAAAGAAAATGAAGTTTACATCTCTATTTCATGTTTAAACAATTCTTGCGTGTGCAGTCATTATGGGCATGCGACTGCATATTATTTATAATGGATACGATTTCTAATCGAGATTAAGAATGTATGTAAATGCTAGAGAGACCTTACATCATAGTAATTTGAAGAAAAAAAAACCGATGGGAAGTTTATGTATGAACCGTGAACTATTCAATTAGCCTCGCGAAGTATGCTCTCAAAAAGAGTTGTATTTAATTACATATATCCAGTATAAATGAAATATGTTTTCATTTTCATTTATTTCGTAATTCTTCCTCGCGAAGCGTACGTTTAACAAAAGACCCTAACAAACATGTACTTTTTTTTACACACACATACGAAATTAGAAACAACTTGAACATCGTTGCTTGATAAATATTTTCATGTTTCGGTGAAGCTACAAGATGTCAGTATCGAAATTACTCAAGTTGGCAGAACGAAACAGACTAAAATGAACATTCTGTTACACGTACGTACCAACTAGCACACAAAAATATTAACTGGGGTATGACAAAATGAGATTCATAATATTAAAAAGAAATGTTGTTTCTCTTAGCAGTATTTTTTTCTAATATTGTTTTAGAAAACTCGTTAGATTTTTATACCGAATCTTTTCACAGTAGTTGAATTTGCAATGAAACAATTAAAAATGTTTCGTATGCGACCATCTGTTAATTAGTACGGTAGTATTACAGTCGCACCTCTATAACTCGAACCTCCACAACTCGAAACTTTCTATAAGTCGAAGTTTACTGATGTCCCTGCACATTGTGCATAACTGAAATCTCTTTCTTTAACTCGAAACTTCTATAACTCGAAGTAATTTTCTGGAGATTCGAGTTATGGAGGTTCGACTGTATTTATTTTCGTGTATACAGGGTGTAATCGAATAAGTTCATCCCGTAAGAGAATTAATTCTGTAAATACCTAACTCAAAAATTAAAAAGAAAAAAACTGGCCTATCATAAGAGCATATCTTTTGTTTGAAAACCTCTGCTCTAAATATCCACTCGTGTTAATTACTGAATTAATTAATTGTAAGTCAATTTTTACATATTGTTAATACAGTTTATAATTGCTCATAAAATGTAGCAACTTCCATCAATAAAACAAAATATTGAAGAAATAAATGAATGTTATTATTAATTAGTTTGCATTACAATACCGAGTGACCTGCATTAAATACATTCAATGTATTTATTTTATTCTTTGAATGAATACATGTTAACGTGTAGGATTTTTCGGAATTTGTTTGTGTAGTCTGAACGTAGTAAAGTAATAAAATCATAAATTAAGGAGTGATGAGTATCGGCGTGCTTTTTTCTCCAGTATTACTTTTAGATCGTGACCTCTATTGAATTAATTATTATCTAATTTTTTACTTACTGTTAGGTCTGATTCATGATCACTGTGTTCATTTAGTTATTTGGAAGTTAATTAATTAAGAATTATTTTGTGATTTTTATTGCTTAAATACTAATCAGAAATTAGAACGTAGATCATTATTTTTTTTTAATTAAAGCTGGTTCTTGTCCGATGAAAATTGTATCACAAACTCTTTTAAACGGACACTAAATGGCGCACAAACATATAAACAAAAAACGAAGCTGTCGAACGACTGCGAAACGTTAAGTGTTTGTGTGCCATTTAGTGTCCGTTTAAAAGAGTTTGTGATATTATTTTTTTTATTGCGTACGTATGACTAATTGCTAATCTCCGTATGTTTTCGTACGAAAGTCATAAATGACTTGCCTCAACGTTTACTGTATTTCATCTGCGGGTTTACTTCTCTATCATTTATTACACATAATAGTAAACTTCACCCGGCAGGGGCATTTGAATTAAAAGCTTTTTGTAAAAAGTAAACGTAGATTTTTCCGAAGTTATTATTGACCTTTGCCCCATACGTATATAGTGTTGCAGTAAGTGAAACTTATTCGATTACACACTGTGTAATGTGATATTAATTTACTGGAATTTCTTTCTCCTTCTGATATTATCGTATTATTATAGTATTAGGAAATATTTTCTTGCTAAAGAGGATTTAAATCTGACGAGAAGAAGTATGTCATGATAAATCTACGCTGGCAGATTTGATGTTGTGTTGGTGTAGTCTTTGAAATGAATTCACAAGATAAAAACAGCCCGATCTTGTTTTAGCCTGCTGGGATATATTATACCATATTGATTGATGGTTTTTGGAAATACGTATGAATTTATTTGATATCAGCAAAAATATACTGTAATATAGCAGTATTTATTTATAACACACAGCATGTTAAAAATACTAAATTCGAAACTATTATAAGATTAGATGGTAATATTTTCATCTGTTATAATATATAACATGTGTATTTCCAGCGGTTTCTCAGACATTTCTTTTTCTATTGTGCTTACTTCAATCAATATGCAAGCTGAAAGCATAGAGCTTATATTACGTCTCACACGAAAACCCCCCCGACCAGAGCTGCATATAAAATTTATGAAAGGAAAATTTTGTAAGACCAAAAAGTATCTGTTCGAAGGGAAAACATGTTTTTCGTCCCTGCTTTATAATGTTGATCCTAACTTTATTATGCAGGTGCGCTTCGCCATGTGAGCATTATTACAAGAGGAGCTCGAACAGCATACTGATTATAATAAACATTTTTTTTATTACCGTTCGTTGTTTAAAACGAATGCGTGCTTCGGTGTATTAATGCATATTTAGCCAATATACAGAGCGAATTCAAAAATATCATTACCGTTTTACGTGCCAGAGAATACAAAGGTATGGCGAGCATATTAATCTCATTTCATCCCAATCATACAATATTTCCAATATAATTTCCAGTATACGTATAGAAACATTTCTTCCCACAATATTGTTTTTAACTCCACATTCTAGTATCAGATTTCATTCGTCATTTATGAAAACTAATTATGGAAGTATTGATTTAGGTTCTTATAATAGGAGTCAACAACGTAATGAGTGAAATTGATATTCCCGTAAAAATAAATACGAATTTTGTTTTTGTGAAGTGTGTGTGCTAACAAATAGAATTTTATTAAAATTACCTAAAGATAATGGAATCGTAATGATGCAATATTATATATAATTCAAAAGTTCAATAACGGGACAACTGGCGGGATATAGGAAGAGTTCCGACACTGCAGCTAATGGTCCCGTGGGAACTCTACCGGAAACACGCTATCGTGAGGAAATTTACCCGCATTGGGAAATTTCGACAAACAAGAACCGTGACCCAGCGACACGACTCAATCACTGCACAAAAAATACAATACAACCGAACAAAATAACAATATTCCTGTTTCATAAAAGCGCACGTTCATTCAGTTCGGTGTGTACTTTTCTGACAACATAAACTAACGCATCTACATTAAAAACAAAGAAAAATTTTACCCTGTTGTTAATAAAAATAACGGCGAATATTGAATTCGTAGATCGCTAAAATTGTATTAAATGCGAATATTTATTTATGTATGTAGAAAGAATCAAAAAAGCATGCTATTTACTAACTTTATTACTTCCTGTTTCACATTACTTTCCATTTATTGTTCAGACAGAAAGTTGTAAAAAGATTCATGTTCCGACAATGGAAACAATTTAAATAGGATTTTCCGATTTCGAACTCGTAAATAATGCTTTTTACTTGAAGATTTAAAGTCCGAGTCCAAATAATAAAAGCACACATTTCTTTGTGATACACAAACGTAATATTACACTTGGAAAGCTTAATATCTTGATATATTAATTTATCTTCTTATTTTCACAGGTGCGTTACAAATAAAAAGTAGTGAAGAAAAAGATCAAGGGAAGTACGAATGTGTGGCTGAGAACTCAATTGGAACCGAATATTCGAAATCAACGCAACTCTACGTAAAAGGTAATCAAGTTTACAAAGGGCGCAATGAAAGGGCGACTAATTTTTTTCGTCCTTTCGCAGTTCGACGTGTGCCACCACAGTTTTCCAAACCTCCCGCTCTCATGAATAAGGTGATGCTGGGTGCTGACTTAAATTTAACGTGTGTAGCTGTAGGATCACCGATGCCTTATGTAAAGTGGCGTAAAGAACCTGCTCAAGATTTAACTCCCGAAGACAATCTACCCGTGGGAATTAATGTACTTTACCTTACCGATATAAAAGAGTCGGCGAATTATACTTGCGTTGCGGCAAGTTCACTCGGAGAAATCGAAGCTGTTGCTCAAGTTAAAGTAGAATGTAAGTACTTTTTTATCCACTTTACCCCATTATCAAATGGCCTTCATGTTATAGGAAACGTGAGATCAATACTTGCGTAACATCAAAATAAATACATTTCGGTTTCACGTACTGTAAATAAAACATACATATATTTGTATTGTATGTAGTTATTAACAAAAATGTGTAATCTGTGGAAAGTAGATTACATTTTATGGAACTTGTGCCTTCTGCATTTACGTTCCATGCATTGTTCATGTAAGCCGAAAGTTAACTACTGAAGTCTAAGCCTTTGAGACTTAGCAAAGAGAAAATATTAATTAAAACTTTCGGGTATCCACACAGATCCAATCAAAGTTGTTAATTTCGTTATAGTTTCTGAGAGAGGAAATTCACTACGCATCAGCCGCCGCTTTAACTTTTTTTTATTGAGAGAAAAAATTGTTGAATTGCATTTTATTGATTAACTATACATGTATATAAGTACTTGCCATTTCTTTAACGTTATATCTTTATTTTTTTAAAATAAATTTAATTTAAAGTCATCTTAGGAATATACTTACGAAAACAATCGTATTTTTTTTATTTTATTTGAAGTAAGTTTAAATCTAAAGACCTATTATGAAAACGAACCCTAAGTAATTTATTTTTATACGAACTTCAGTAAATTGTATTTATTCTGAAAAAAAGCGTAAGCACTAGAGGAGGTAGGCTTTAAAATCCCTTCGTCGTTTAAAAATTTCTTCAGACTTGTCGAGTCCTAAAGCGCTTTATTTTGAACTGAAAGCAAACGAGAAGTTCAATTTGTTTCGTTTCTTGTATAAGATAATCAGTGGAAGAGAAAAAGAAATAAGCTGCGCCATTCAGTTCGTCACACTGATCGATTAAACTACACGTAAACAGAATTGTTACCAGTCCATTCGTCATTTTCTTTTATTTTTATTATTTCATGCACTACCCCGTACAACATAAACTGGTTCAATTACTTATATTATATTCCTCCTCCTTTCGTGATAGTGAAACGGTCTACTACGATCCATCGGGTCTAGACCCCCCCCCCCCCCTTGAGAATACTGAAAGAAAAAGTTACGGATTTGTTAAATATAGTTAAGAACTGGAAGTCACAAATTCTGAGAATTGTAACTTGGTCCAGGGCACATGTTGCGACGTTTCATAAATCATTCTCGTGTAATTCTATCAAACGCGCACCAAAAACGTGTCTCACTAATGAAGGTCATTCACGTAACGCTTCAAGTTGCATGAATAAAACTAATTGTATAAAAAAGTTTCTTCATTTGATACTATACATTTTGTTTCGCTTTATGTAAGATTACAACCAATTATAGGATTGCTTTGTGGATCTTGCAAATTATAAAATGAGAAAAGGTGAATGAAAGCACATAACAGGAGGAGAGCTCATGTATAATAATCACCAAAATGTTCCTCAGCAATTGTTCAAAATTATTTTATGTCTTTCAACTACTTACTAATCTGTTTCCGTTTGAATTATTTTTGTTTTATATATTTGTTTATAGCTCTACCGGGACCACCTGTAAACGTAAAAGTATCAGAAATTACTGCAACATCAGTTCGGCTAACGTGGTCTTATAATGGTCCCGAAGATCTTCAGTACTACGTCATTCAGTTCAAGCCGAAGTACGCAAACCAAGCCTACAGCGAGATTTCCGGCATCATCACTATGTATTATTCCGTGAGAAACTTGAGTCCGTACACTGAATATGAAATGTTTGTAATTGCCGTGAATAACATCGGAAGAGGACCGCCCAGCGCGCCGGCGTTAGTCACAACGGGGGAGAAAGGTAAATGTTACACATTTTCGAATCAATTCCTAATTCACAACTTTATTTATTCTGAGTTTACTCTCGAACTAAGCATTGTTGATTTCACTATGTTTTGATACTGTTCACATCTGTATAACTTTTTCATGCTATCAACTTTATGTAAGTCATACGGATTTTGAGGCAATGCCTAATGTAAGTTTTGTTTTTTGTCTGCAAGTTTTTTCACCACTAGAGTAGCCTCTGCCCACTTTTAATGCTTCTTAGTGAATTATTTTGTATAATATATTTAGGGAATAGTAGAAAATTAATATTGAAACGTATCCCTTCCCCATCCCCCCCCCCTTGTCTTTGTATAATATTTATTTTAACCGATTTTCTATGCAGCTGAATACAATACAGCAATTGACGCATCGCATCAAGAAGATGATACATTCTTGTAATTTTTTTTATTTGATCCTTAATTCTTAAAGGCTCTCAGTACCAAATTCATGTAAATATGTATGTGTCTATAAAAAGGATCCATATACATACTCAATAGATACATTTCATTTATGTACATTGCTTATCTGATGTAATATATTCTTCATATTTTAAGTTTTCCTTGCTCGTGTCGGTTTGCCAAAAATAAGGGCGAGTATACCACCATATTTTTCAGATACCTACATACTTTTAATACCATTCTAAAAGAATTATAATAACTTAGAAACCTTACTTATAGTTTCAACCTTTATGTTTACATATTTAGCTGATACATGTAGAGGTGGATGCCTCGATTTATCTAATTAAATTAGTTGTGAAATAAATTTTTTGTTAACAATAAAAAAAAAGGCAGGGGATTTATTTCATTGCTACATAGATATGAATGATTTATGTAGATGTTTCAGCCGCAAGTCAGGATTCATATATTTTTTGTTACAAGTCCTTTTCAACCGCACTCAGTTATAAAGTTAAAAAAGGTTTTATTTAATCATTTCGAATGAAAATCCTTGTTTGTCTTTTTCCCCCTGGATTATTTAACCGTTGTTTAGATGTCTGAGACATACCGGCTTTTATGTAATATACTACTTTGATTGGTCTCTAAACCGGAAGAAATAATTCTAAAAATGAGCTTTTTCTGAAAAAGTTCTAAAGGATACTTAAGGGGATTCTTTCAAGCAGAAATCAATGCATTTTTTGTCGGCGAATTGTGGCTTTCGTTATGAATAAAACTTTCTGAAAAAAATATATGTGATTTAAGTAGTGATGATCGAGGTACCTTGACGCATAGGAGCATTAAATGCAAGTAGGGTATGTTGGTTAAATTTAAATTGTATTGATTAATTACAACTTCCGTAATTCGTTGACAAAATTGTGCTGCAAAACGGAGTTAAAGTAGAGTCGGCATAACGCTATCCCTTGCATGCGGTCTCTGTCGGTCTCTGCACCTGCAACGGGCAATCACTACTTAAATCACATATATTTTTTTCATAAAGTTTTATTCATAACGAAAGCCACAATTCGCCGACAAAAAATGCATAACATTACATTGATTTCTGCTTGAAAGAATCCCCTTAATTCTAAAACATTTAACGTATGCTATTATAGAAAAGTAAAGCTAAATATACACTAATCACACCACACCAAAAATCCAACCGTGCCAAGCATGCGTTAGCGAATAAGAATTACTTCTATTTTCTGAATAGTGTACTTACTTTAAAGTAAAGGAAATAACTTTTTTTTTAATTAATCAACTTTCGTGCACATAAATTAAAATTATATTTCAGTTTGAATAACATTATCGAATTTATAAGTGAAACTAATTTATTTGTAAGTGATATACACTGTGTTCAATAATGATTGAGATGGCTGATTATACAACCAGACATACACGTGTGGTAATATTTACGCTCAAAATATCCCTACATAATTAACAGCAGCGACACACGAATGTGCTATCATTGTTCCGGTTTGAAAACTAGTATTCAACAAGTTAGAGAAGTTCAAGTAATCTTCATTCAATCTTTAACAAATTTGAATGCACGACACTGGAAATGAAGGTTAGAAGTATCTGCAAATATCACTCTTTTTTGTTAATGGCGATCTCGGACATAAATACACACCCTGTATATTATTGCATTTTACTTTACAATTCTTTTTGAAATTTACTAGACTTCGCAGAAGTTGAATTGACACGACTAACTAAATTCATCCCTTAGTAATTTGCTATTACAAATATTATAATTTTAGTGTGAATTTAATAATTTTTTTCTATAGTTTAACGAAACTCTATCCATTTTTTCACATAGACTACCTATACTGCGTTCGATACAAGTCCTTCGGTGCTTTGACAGAATGTGGAAATCTAGAAAAAAAAGTTTGATCGTGCTCGCAGCTGAACTGAAGTCTTTTCTCCAATTGCTTCTTTAAGTAACACATGCATATGTAATCACTTAGAACGAGTTTGAGGAATTTGAAAGGCACTGGAAATGTAGATGATAGTAACTATTACATTGTGTTGTTGTAAAGTGACACCTATTTGACAGCAAACCAAAGATGCTTCCTTGGAAGATTTAAGTGCAAGGCACTGGTGACAGTTGCTTCTCTAAAATTACTTTTCGTTCATCCCAAAACAAAATCAAATAGTGTTCCAAAATTACCTTCATCTCAAAAGTGAGTCATCAAATTCTTCCCTGTAGAAGGGGTGCTGTATGTCCAAAACTTTTTTGGTTTTAGTAAGCAAGGGTTAGTTTCCGGCTGGCGGTTGTAGACCAGTGACTGGAAAATCATCGACTACTGCTTCCCAGCTCCTCGACAATTTTTCAAAGGCATCAACACGTCCTGTTTGAGTTTGAGTTGAGTAGAACTCGTGCACGATGAGGTACACAAAAAATTTTGGCCATTTCATTTGCAGTAACTCGGCTGTTTTCTATCATTAAGACTTCAACTTTTGCAAGGGAATAAAGCATCACAAGTCAGTGAATCTGATGTGACCCGGCCGAGAAACTTCTAACGCAAAGGTCCGACTTTACTTGAACATTTGCTGCAGTATAATAGATAAGTTGCACCCCATTCATTGCTCTTTTTTGGTGCATTTTTACACTGCCAATTTTCAAAATATTGTCATCATTAATTTTAGTATACATTAGCGTTTCTCTTATTTATTTTTTGTCTTTTGATCATTTTTACTTTGTGGACTCGATGGAAAAAGATTTAATGATAAAATTTTCCGAAAGTCATCTAATCACAAAACACAAGAAATTCGTCAATTTTTGATAATGACTTAAGGTCTATACTTCGCAATTTTATTAGTCACTAATATAATAATCATTTTTATTTAGTGAATTTCTTTCACGTGTGTTTGCTAATATCCTCGGTTATTTTTATGTACAATTTAAGAAATGAAATCTTTATATTAATTTAGAATTGAGACCTATAATATTGTTACGTCCGAGCCGCCATCTATCGTCTCCATTATTCCAGTAATTTTCGAGACAAACGCCAGATGGTTCTGGGCGTTTGCTAGAAAAATCGAGAAGGAAAGGATCTCTATTGTGATAGGGGTGAATCTAGCAATTAGTAAAACGTTTAAATTACGGAAGTGTTATTTGTTATTCTTGTGCTTTTATTGTTTAAAATAGACGATTATAATTTGCGAACCCCGAATTCGTAACAATATGGAAGGCAACATTTCCTATTCTATTAGGATTCTTAGTTAATATAAATCATGTATGAATTCATATACTATTGCATTCAACGAAAGCGATTCTTATTGATTCTAAAAAAGAACACGAAAAGTTTTCGAGTGATACCGACATATTTGACAATTTTATTATTATATTTTGATAATATTTAGAATACATATTTTTAGGACATTGTTTTTTTTTAAAATATTTTATGTGTTACTCCTTCTGTTCTAATTAGAAACTTGTGGCGATTTTATCTACTCTTTAACCGAATCCTTTAACCCACTTGCTTGGAAAAATAAATATTTCCGTTACTTCTTGTAGTAAGTAAATGCGCCGGAGTAATTCATAATTTTTCCTTGTTGGTGCGGTGCAGGAATACATACACACTAGTTTATTTTAATGTTTTCATATTTTTCTATAGCTGATTCTTCTTTCGGAGGAGCCAGTAAGTTAGCATTTATGTTTGTAATGTGTTGTCACTTCTTACAAGGTGTAGAATTATTTTACGAAACTTTTTATTATTACTCTAAACTTCAAAGTGTGTCGTAACACTAATAATTCTATTCTGAATTTCTCTTAGAATTTCTAAAAGAGCGATAGTTCATTTTTATCTTGTTACGTGTGTAAACATTACCTCAAGACAAATTCCCATAGTCGCTAATTAATTAGTTACTTTTTTAGTAGTCATAAAAGAAATGTAGTGTACTTACTTATTTTGTAAATCAATTCTACACAGTACGTTGTACATTGTATGTTGTGTTCCATTAAACTGATTTCAATAGGTCAAATAAATTCATACGCATAAGTGACTAAAAATGATGCACCATTTCATTCTTGTACCAATTTTTTACGAGCCTCATCACATCACACGAAAAAAAAAAGATGCTTCTGTAGCTAGGAAACAAGTCTGAGATTTTCCAGTTTCTAATGCATAGGGAGTATAATCGCGAAAAGAAAATGTTGTGGTTTATAAAATATACACAGGGTGATTCTGGCAAACCAACAAAACTTATGGAAGTTATTCTTGAATCAATAGGGACAACCACTCCTGGGTTAAAAATTACAACATTTTCACCAATATTCTAAAGGCGTTGGTTTCTTAGCTATTAAATTGTCGGAAGCACAAATTCACGGCTTCACAACTTATTTTGAGTTATTGCTAATCACGTAGGCTATCCATGACTTGGAATTAAAGAAATCTTCAAATTACAGCACCAGGAACCGCACCGAGAAATGTTCAAGTACGACCTCTAAGTTCCAGCACCATGGTGATTCAATGGGACGAACCGGAAACGCCTAACGGACAAGTGACGGTAACGGTTTTAAGTATTAGTTTGGAAACGGCTCGCGTCATGGTACTTTTACGCAGGGCTACAAAGTTTACTACACGGAGAATCCTCAGTTAACAATGGCTCAATGGAAATCGCAGACTGTTGATAATAATAGGCTTACGACAATCAGTGATTTAACGCCTCACACAATTTACACTATTAGAGTCCAAGCGTTTACTTCAGTTGGGCCTGGACCACTTAGTGCTCCTGTACACGTGAAAACGCAGCAAGGTAAGTATTTATTTATTTAACCATCTGATTAAAAAGTTTTGACCCCTTGATTTTACCATTATTAAATTAGTTGCTAATACGACAGGCACCTCAGGCCTTCTGGTGATGCTGTATGATTTTAAAAACAGGAGTCAAAACTTTTAATTCATTGCCACATATCTATCACTATGTAGTTTTTCTCTAGATGAAATTGTAAAATACTGATTTCTAACTAGAGAAATTCTACAGGGTGTCTGTAAAATGATTACATTACCATCTGTATGTGTACCTATAACAAATGATACAAATTTAGGTGTACCTAGTCAACCAAGTAATTTAAGAGCATCGGATATTGGAGAGACAACAGTGACTTTACAGTGGAGTAAACCTACACACTCGGGTGAAAGTATAGTCAGTTATGAACTGTATTGGAATGACACTTACGCTAAAGAGAAACACCATCGGAGAATTCCGATCGCGGAAGCGTATACTTTAACGGGACTGTATCCGAATACTTTGTATTATGTGTGGTTAGCAGCAAGATCGCAACGTGGAGAAGGTGCGACTACGCCTCCGATACCAGTCAGAACCAAGCAGTATGGTAAGACACCAAGGGTTTGGCAAATTTCATTCCCATAATAACCGCATAATAATAAGCGATTATAACATGAAAGATTTGCAATTAATATACATGGTGTGAGCGAGAATAATTCTTAAAAATGTGAGGTGTGAAGTGTAGCGTGTATATGTTGATGTAAATGCATTGCATGCGGTAATTAGTTGTCAGTGGATATTAATTTGTTAATCAGCACTGCACTTTTGTTAAGGCTATGCAATAATTTATATTGTGCAATATTTGCACCTTTATTTGACTTTTACTTTATATTGTTTATATTTTATTTTGAAACTTGTCTGGGTAGTGAAGTTTTTTATTTTAATATCCACTAAATAATTGTAAGATAGGCTAAGCTTTTGGCTTACGTTAAAATGCTAACGCCACCGTAGTACCGGGTGCACCTCCCCGCAACGTTTCTGGTGAAGCGGTAAGTCCTACATCAATCCGAGTGACTTGGGAGCCGCCACCTGCTGAACGCAGCAATGGAAATATTATTTACTACAAGCTACAGGTGGTTGAAGCTGGTCGATCTGATAGTGAAGCATCTGTGATCAAACTTAATGCAACTAGTTTCTTGCTTGATGAACTGAAACGCTGGACTGAATATCGTATTTGGGTGCTGGCTGGAACATCAGTTGGTGACGGCCCTTCTTCTTATCCTATCACCGTACGCACTCATGAAGATGGTACGTTTCTTTTTTTAAATAACATCTATTTCAACCTACAAAAAAAATAGTAGATAACATAAGATATCAGTAAAATCAAGTTTGTTAATAAATTCATTACTGTTCCTAATCAGAGTACAATCTTTAATCATACTTGGTTTTACAACATTAATTTATTAGGGTGCATACAAACTCAATTTGTGTATCAATATGTTGTCCAGGATTATCTTTGAAAAAAAAACCATGTCCTGAGCCCTCTTATGAATCCCTGTATATTGTTTTCATTTGTTTTATTTATTTACATATAAATTTGATATTACAAACAAAACAACGAGGTTTTATATACTTGGTCTTGTAATAGTATTTACAAAGTGTTACCGTTGTTTTGTTAGTAATTAAAGTAGATTAGTTTTTTGACATATCCACAGTGATATGTGTGACTTCTTAAGTGTTTTTTTTACCATTGCAGCCCACCCCCCCATGGAGGATTTTTGAAGTCGATGTAATGTTTTTTGTACATTTTTTACAGCATTTTTGATACTCCTGTATTTTTTCCACAGAGTGGCGTACTAAATGTTTTTGTACATTTTTGACGATATTTAACATTTTTTCTTCTGTCTACAAAAGCGTTTGCAGGAGCCCTTCTAACGAGGTTTTTCAAGTGATTTTTATACCTAATTGTTTTTGTTTTTAAATAACCTTTCGGTATTACAAAATTTCTAGTTCTTGTGTTTTTTGGTTTCTTTAGTTCTTGTTGTTAATTGTTTAGCTACTCACGTTCACATGTAATGATTGCTTATTGGTTCTCACTGGCACAAAGTTGCATTGCAATGGCACAGTTTTTTAAGTCACAATCGGCACCGTTTTTTCAATTTCTTATGTTTCATTTCGTGCACCTTTTTTTTGTACATTAGAGATAACACCTAGCATGCTTTCACTCGCCTAGTCCCCCTTTCCCATGACAAAGAACTCACTTGTAAATGTGAACTCTCTGCGAACTTGTGTTATCTTAAAGTGAATTCTTTCATCCCGTTTGCCTTTCGTCTATACCCTCGCTAGGCAGCACAATTCACAGTAGGATGACATGGCGCACTAAATATGGCACATTAAAATCATATATCACTGTGTGTGAAATACACTTGCACCTTTTGTGTGTGTCTGGAGTGTGAGCGTGTGATCATTGCTTAAATAATATATTACGTAGGTTCTAAACTAACAAAACTTAAACTAAAAATGTAACTACTATTTCCGTTGTGATTTTAAAATTAGTTATCAGGCACAGTGTAGCACTATTACATTTGAATACCAATACCTACATTTGTAGTATGTAGGTTTCTATATTTATATTGTAAGCATGAATAAATTGACTATCTATCATATCATGTATTGTCTTATATTAATTTTGTTGCTTTCGATGAAATTACCACATTATTGACTTTTCTAAAGAAACACTTGTACGTCATTACAATTGTAAATCCTGCTTTTTATACTGCAATGAAAACCTCACAAGTGTTGCTTTAATGCAAAGAAAATTAAATTAACAGGCCGTTTTAATGTTATTTTCTCTTCTACTTATTTCTCTGAAGTTTTTGTATTTGTAATTTGTACAGTTTCATTGACTGCCAGGAGAATCTGTAAGATTATAATTAGTGAGTAAAATTTCTTGGGTATTTAAGATTTATGAAGGTGTATTATGTAGTTTAATATATGGTTTTGTTTTAGAAGCAAATTTGGGGCTTTTCTGACAGCATGCGCTAATGATATTGCCTAAGGCACTAAAAAAAAAAATGTGAAAGTATATTTTATTACTTACTGGATGTGTGCGTGTGTTCACACACTGACAACAGTAGTACAACACAAGTTTTGACACTTTTTCAGAATTCCAGTTTTCCTGTACATATAATTTTTCATACCAAGATCCATTTTTTCCCCAATTCGACTTTTTGACTAATTTTTTTAAAACGTTTTTGAATCAATACATGTGTGTGAGTATATTTTTATGTACTTTCTGTATACATATACCACCTACAAGCATTTTTGTAGCGGAAAGGATAGTATTTTTATATTTTGATATTTACCTAGTGTATTATTTCAGTCTTACAATTGCTATTTTTTTCTCTAACTTTTGCCTTGACATGGCTCCACAGTTTTTCGAAGTGAGTATTTTATCTCTGTTGTGTGCTAGTAGACTGCCTATAGAAATTTTGTAGACCATTTCGTATCTTACCACATTTTTTGCTGCAAGACGAATTTTCGTTTATACGTATTTTACATTTATACATTTTAATAGTTTGGAATTTCTTGCAGAACAAATATGGTAAATTTTTGTTACGTTTTTCTTTTTATTTGTAAGCAGCTTACCGGAATTCAAAAATGGACACTATTTTTACATTCGTATTAATTATTAATTCATATGTGGTCAATAGTAGGTTTATGTTCCATTTATCAGTTGGAATGAGGTAATTATTAATCAATGATCTATTCATGTGTTGGTATTCAAATGTCCTATGGAAACTAATAAATACTAGAGGAGTTGTGAGAGAATAAAATTCAGTAACGTGTGAAGTGCCTGCATGTTACCAAAGTACCAAAACGTTCTTTTTTTTTTTTTTTTGGACAAGGAACTTTAATAATAATTTATTATATTCACAGTGCCTGGTGATCCACAAGATGTTAAAGTGGTAGCTATCAATTCTACAACTATCAAAGTCAACTGGAAACCACCTTTGGCCAAGGACAGAAATGGAATCATCCACGGCTATCACGTTCATGTACAAGAAACAGAAGAGAAGGTAAGAAATTCATTTATATACAGGCTGTTTCAAATTTAATCTTTACTTGAAGAGTTCGTATCTCGATTGCGGCACAAATTTTTCTGCCAAAAATTGTATCTTTAGTTAAAAATTTATTTCCCTTTAATTATGTTTGTCCTGCTTAAGGGACAATCAATTTACCATCCTGTTCTAATTTATATTAAACGATAATCGAACTCAGAGTCGCAATAGCTTATTGGCAAAGCATCTAACATGTAACCAGAAGACTCGAATTTTTCTGCCGAAAATTGTGTTTGTGTTTCTTTGAAATTTATTTCATTTTAATAATAATAATAATAAAAAAAAGTAAATTAGTTACTGGATCCAACATTATGGAAAAAATTTCAGGGTAAAAGTCTTCTTAACGACCCAATGCGTTTCGATGTCTTAGGAGACTCAGTTCTGGAATTAAATGTTAGCGGTCTTCAACCCGACACAAAATACTCTGTCCAAGTAGCCGCTTTAACGCGGAAAGGAGATGGGGATCGAAGTGCGCTCGTCACCGTAAAAACTCCTGGTGGAGTGCCCAATCGACCCGGCTTAACTTTAAAGTACGTGGCCACCAGATTACTTACTTCTTGAGCTCTAACTTAATTTTCCGCAGAGTAATAGAACGCGAACCCACTGTTACCATCGAACTCGATTGGTCTCGGCCTACCCAAACGTATGGCGAATTGCAAGGATATAGATTGCGTTATGGTGTTAAAGACCAACAACTCAAAGAAGTGCCTCTGAAAGGTACCCAATTTTTTCTTAGCCAAGCACTCAGATATGCAGGAATTTATTTCTAGGTACAAGCACTCATAAATATAGGATACCAGACTTGGATAGGGGCGTGGAATATGAGTTTCGAGTGGCCGGTCTTAATCACATTGGTATAGGTCAGGAGGCTATTAAATACATGCATACTCCTGAGGGGCCCCCAACTGGTCCTCCTGCAAACATAAGTTTCCACTTCCAAACTCCAGACGTCATTTGTATTACTTGGGATCCACCTACGCGCGAGCATAGAAACGGGAAAATAATTAAATACGACGTCCAGTTTCATAAAAAGTCTGATCACAGAAATATATTTGAGCGGAATGTAACCAACACGAAGGCGGTATTCACAAACTTGGAAGAGAGCACCGAGTATGTCTTCCATATTAAGGCGTACACTACTCAGGGTGCTGGGCCGTACAGTGAAAAAATCACTTTCGAAACAGAACGGGATATCGGTAGGGCCCCCATGTCAGTCCGAGCAGTTGCAACATCAGACTCGAGCGTGGAAGTATGGTGGGAAGCTGTGCCCTCTCGCGGGAAGGTCATCGGCTATCAAATTTTTTACACCATGACGGCCGTTGAAGACCTGGATGAATGGCAGCAAAAATCTGTTGGCTTGACGGAATCCGCAGACTTAATGAATTTAGAGAAATTTGCAGATTACGCGATAGCAGTCGCCGCACGAATGAAGAACGGCCTCGGACGACTATCAGAGAAAGTTACGGTCAAAGTGAAACCCGAGGATGTTCCCCTTAATTTAAAAGCCCACGACGTCACGACGCATTCAATGACGCTCTCATGGTCCCCACCCATACGTTTAAACCCCATTCATTATAAAATATCTTACGACGCTGTGAAAGAGTTTGTGGATTCTCAAGGGATAACGCAAACACAAAGCATACCTAGAGTGGAGATTACTTTAAAACAAACCACCAGGTCTCACACCATCAACGATCTCTCCCCATTCACCACGTACAATGTAAATGTCAGCGCAATACCAACGGATTATACATATCGACCCCCAACTAAAATAACCGTGACGACTCAGATGGCTGCGCCCCAACCGATGGTGAAACCAGATTTTTACGGGGTTTTAAACGGCGAAGAAATCCAGGTCATACTCCCGCAAGCTTCAGAAGAATACGGACCAATTAGCCACTACTATTTAATAGTCGTCCCCGAGGATAAAGCCAACAATAGACACCCAGACCAATTTCTAACGGAAGACATGACCGCGAATAAAGGCCAAAAAGGGGAGAACACGAATGCCCCCTACATAGCAGCCAAATTCCCCCAAAGAAATATTCCTTACACGTTTCACTTGGGCACCAGCGATGAATACGAAGGGTTTAAAAATAGGAAATTGGAGAGGGGGAAGAAGTATCGGATATTCGTGCGTGCCGTCGTTGACACACCTCAAAAACACCTCTACACCAGCAGTCCGTTTTCGGAATCGTTGGCGTTAGATATGAGAGAGGTACCACCGGGAGAACCTCCGATTAGGCCTAATCCCAATGTGCCTCCTGATCACGATGTTAAAGTTAGGAGCCACAGGAAAGAAGCGGGGGTGTTATGGGTCATTTGCCCTATCGTTGCTGCTCTTATTTTATCATTTATACTCGTGTTTCTGTTTATTATTAAGAGGAAGAGGCAACCTTGTAAAACCCCGGATCAAGCTGCGGTTACTCGCCCTTTAATACCGGCTGATATTAACAGTACTTCGGCCCCAAGTGATCCGGTGGAAATGCGCAGATTAAATTTTCAAACTCCGGGCATGATATCACATCCTCCCATTCCAATCACTGAGTTAGCAAATCATATCGAAAGGTTAAAAGCGAATGACAATTTGAAGTTCTCTCAGGAATACGAGAGTATTGAACCGGGGCAGCAGTTTACTTGGGACCATTCCAATATGGAAGTTAATAAACCAAAGAATCGGTATGCGAATGTTATTGCGTACGATCACAGTCGTGTTATACTACAAATTGAGGATGCCAACCTCGGAAGTGATTATATCAATGCTAATTACTGTGATGGCTATCGCAAGCACAATGCGTATGTTGCAACTCAAGGTCCGTTGCAGGATACGTTTGCTGATTTTTGGAGGATGTGTTGGGAGTTGAGGACGGCCGCTATTGTCATGATGACGAAGTTAGAGGAGCGAACGAGAATTAAATGTGATCAATACTGGCCTACCCGTGGCACTGATACTTATGGCAATATGACTGTAACGATTTCAGACGTTCAGGAGCTGGCCACTTACTGTATAAGAACATTCCATATCCACAGACAGGGTCATAGTGAAAGGCGCGAAATTAAACAACTGCAATTTACTGCTTGGCCAGATCATGGTGTACCAGATCACCCTGCACCGTTCTTACAATTTTTAAGGAGGGTACGAAACATGAATCCAAGTGACGCTGGCCCTATCGTTGTTCATTGTTCCGCAGGCGTAGGTCGCACAGGTTAGCTTTAATTTAATACAAAGCAAAATACTTTAGTGTAATTTTAATTATTTCCAGGTTGCTTTATTGTAATTGACTCGATGTTGGAGCGCATAAAACATGAGAAATCCATCGATATTTATGGCCACGTGACTTGTTTGAGAGCTCAACGCAATTACATGGTGCAAACAGAGGATCAGTATATTTTCATACACGACGCTCTGTTGGAAGCGGTGATTTGTGGACAGACTGAAGTGCCAGCCCGAAATCTGCATTCACATATCCAGAAGCTCATGCAACCGGAGATCGGTGAAAACATCACCGGCATGGAGCTGGAATTCAAAAAACTTAGCAATATAAAGACTGACTCTTCGAGGTTTGTTACGGCTAACTTACCCTGTAACAAACACAAAAATAGATTGGTACATATCTTACCTTACGAATCGACTCGTGTTTGCTTAACTCCCATAAGGAACGTCGAGGGTTCCGATTACATTAATTCAAGCTTAGTGGATGGATACCGGTATAGGAAAGCGTACATTGCGACTCAAGGTCCTTTGCCCGATACTGCGGACGACTTGTGGAGGATGCTTTGGGAACACAACTCAACAATCATCGTTATGTTAACTAAATTAAAAGAAATGGGAAGGGTGAGTTGGAGCTTCACTTCTATTACCATTTTGCAAGTCGTATTTTAGGAAAAATGTCATCAATATTGGCCAAGCGATCGATCAATAAGGTACCAGTGTTTCGTGGTGGATCCGATCGCAGAGTACAACATGCCTCAGTACATTTTACGTGAATTTAAAGTCACGGATGCAAGAGATGGTTCGTCAAGAACGATGCGCCAGTTTCAGTTTACTGATTGGCCTGAGCAAGGCGTACCAAAATCCGGTGAAGGTTTTATCGATTTCATCGGTCAAGTCCATAAAACTAAAGAGCAGTTTGGACAAGATGGGCCAATAACTGTACACTGCAGGTACCTAATCATTTACAAACCCGAATACCCATTCTCTTACAAGTCTAATTATAACATTTTTGCAGTGCTGGGGTCGGTCGTACCGGAGTATTCATTACTTTAAGCATCGTTTTAGAAAGAATGCAATATGAAGGTGTTGTAGATATATTCCAAACAGTGCGTATATTACGTACACAAAGGCCGGCCATGGTTCAGACTGAGGTAAGTAAGTTGTTATAAATAAGCTTGGAATTTCGATTCGCTGCTCATTTTAACGTCATGTAATACACTGAGAGTGTTCTAGAGCAGCGAATCGAAAACACTACGTTACTTAGAGCATCTAATTGTAATTTTATGTCTTACAGGATCAATATCAGTTTTGTTATCGAGCAGCATTGGAATACTTGGGATCATTTGATCATTACACTGACGGAAATTAATGCACTTTTTAAACTAATTTGTAGTTCTTCAAGCAGACAATAACCGCCATGATATAAACTTGTGTTATTTTGTTTCGCAACTGATTACTGCCAATAAAATAAACAGTTACCTCGGCTATGTTTAATTCAAATAAGGAAAAAAAAAATAGTGAAAATAGTGTGCAGATGTGTGTGAACTACGTGCCTAAGTATATGTTCAACAAAGAAATAAATTCCGTAAGGATGGCTATATATTAGTGCACAACTACGTGGACTTGAGTTTTAAGAACCATAGGTTGTTTAGAAAGATTATTTTATTTTTGTATTGTATTGTGCAGTTCGTAATGATTTTCTTTCAATTATAATAATAGCAACTATTTTAAATAGATATATAAATATTGTAATCGTTAAGTTAGCATCAGTCTGTACCAATATTGTATGTAAACTCTAACTAACCCGACATGGTTTAAACATCTTTTTATTGTAGATTTTTTATGTACTATAGTTTTCATAAATCATGAATTAAGTGTATCATAATTGCATATATCATATTAACATTCATTGTATTCGCACTACTTGGCAGTTATTTACTTGATATTATTTTTTGATATTGTTATTTTTTTTACAACTTTAGTAAATAAGTTTATATTTTTGAAGTGGACTTTATTAAATTCTACTTTAATGTTTAAGGAAATCTAAGTTTCTACATACATTTCTTCCAAAAAGGTTTGTAAGGACTCATGTTTGACGATTCTCTTTAATTAATCAAACTAACTTTAGGTTTCCCTAAATGTTACAAAGAAATGTTTTTTGTTTGAAAGCATTTATTACCTAGACTGATTTATTAAGTATTTCTTCTTGTCATTTCTTTTTTTGGAAATTTTTTGATTGGATTGTTTACTGTAAGAATCACAATTGTTGTAGCACATGAATGAATGACATTTAAAATAAATAAAGATCTAGATTTTAGTGTAGTTTTTGTATTTAATCTATTTTTTAATACAGTACTTATTACATCAAACTATTTTTTTAATGCCTTAAATTAATTAATTGCTGTGTTGATTTTTTTTAGTTTTCAATTGGATTTAGATTTATTTCTTCCATTAAAACCAAGATAAGAAGTGACACTCATAAAATGGAGTTGCAATGCAATATTTAGATTAAATTCGACAAGAATGACTTATAGTGTTTTTCACTGGAACTAAATTGTGCACTGAGTGCGCACTCAGAATATCTCCATCCCGTTTCATTATATGAGGTTAAAATAAGATGAGAATATTCTGAGTGCGCACTCAGTGCACAATTTAGTCCCAGTGAAAAACGCTATTAAGAAACGCAACCAACTCACAAGTGCAAAATTTATATCACTGCCACAAGAAATGCCATCCAGAAATTCATACCCGATCAAGGTAAGAAAGAAACACCTTTTCATATTTGAGTCCTACAGAACTTTGTACTCAACACTGTCTACCTTAATTAACACTGAACTTTCTTATGCATAAGTTTTCTAGTAGCAACAATATGAATGCCACAACAATTCCTATCAATAAAATTATCAGTGCTGGTGCTGCCTGTTCAAATCCAACTTGCACAAACTGACCTGTGCGACACTGCGGTTTTTGTATATCCCAGAGCTTTTGTTGACGTTGTAACAACCCCACTTGAGCAATTTTTGCATAGCTAAAACATATAAAGAATGAACAAATGTTTGGTGGTCATTTTGGAACCGTATTTGCTTACACCATTTGAATGAAACGTGTAAAATATTTATAAAACTTATGTACTTATAATATTACTATAGTGTATAATTATTAGGCGTTTTTTTTACACAGTATTTAATATGAAAAACGCCTGATAATTATGCACCAACCTATTAGATTGTAAGAAAAAAGAATCAACTATAAATTAGGTTCATTCAATTAAGAACTTAAAACCTAAAAGAAATAATAAATGCAACTAATAAAATCAAATTAATTTTTGCATTTAATGCAACATATTTACCTTATACTAAGTAATTTGTTATACTGATTATATTTAGGGGAAATAAGATGTACACTTCTGTCTGATAAAACCGTGATACCTGCGGTCTCACATATCTCAGCGTCGTCAAATATTTGCGCCAAATATT
Source organism: Dorcus parallelipipedus (assembly GCA_958336345.1). Classification (NCBI taxonomy): domain Eukaryota; kingdom Metazoa; phylum Arthropoda; class Insecta; order Coleoptera; family Lucanidae; genus Dorcus; species Dorcus parallelipipedus. The sequence continues at coordinate 22,114,874 of OY284475.1, forward strand.
TATACAAAGAAGTTGATTGGCAATGGTATGCAAAATCACCTGCTTTGACCCGAAGTATTCCCTCGTATGGCGAAAGGAATTTTGTCCTGGAATTATTTGAAAATATTTGTTCACTCAGTAGATGTAAGTCCGGAGTTAGGTTACGATTTGTCTACCAAAGGAAAAGTACATTAATACCCCAAACACAAAGGGAAAATCCTTACCTCGAAGTAGGTTCTTATATATGTAGAATTTTCTAACCCAAGTTTTAGTTTGCTGTTTATGAGTTCGCCCAACGTTCTTAACGGTTGTTGCTGATAATTAATTAAAGAAGATACTATGCTGGATGTGTAATAGTTGCTTAAGAGTAAACTGAATATTAAAAAGCATAATATAAGAAGCCGCCCTCCATAATGTTTGAATTGCAAGGGGATACCTAAGTTAGAACAAAAATAGTTTCTGGGTGATTGCTTGAAATTTCTTGAGTTACCTTGCTGGCAAAATACTGATAACGTACATGTAACTGATGTGATCAATTCTTCAAATAAATTGTTTAAGTGGTACTCGAAGTGAATTTCCAAAAATAAGAAGGAGACCAGTACTAGTGTCAGCAATAAAATACAAAACCAGCAGATGTTTGAAAATGGTTTGAAAATTAAATTTTGGATTTGTCCGTGCACACCTCCTCGTCGATATACAAATTGTGATCTATAAAATAATTTCAAAAATATGTAATTAAGATTAAATTCCCTACCTGTACAAGTAGATCCTCATCAAAAACTGAACAATGTTAATTCTAGGTTTCGTTACTAAACCTGATACCATACACAAATCAATATCATTTTCCAGCAATATCTTTCCCAAACCCTCATCGGCGTCGTGAGGTGATGCCGCGAAAAACGTAGTTGTAATTATTGGCATCCATCTAAAAATCATACATTGGCCACTTGTACATTTTCTTTGCTACATTTGCTAACCTGAACCGGTGAATTTCCGCAACATCTTTAAACAATGCATAGGAAATTTTAACGAAAGTATCTTCATGCTTATTCCGTTGGTCTTCGAGATACACTAAAGGATTTGATACTTTCGTTGGTAACTGTAATGTAAAAATTAATTGCCTTCCAATATTTTGAAAGAAGTATAAAATGGTCTAGACATTCAATTTTGATAAAGTTGTTTGATGCGCCTGGTCTAACAATTAAAGAGAGATTAAAGCGTAAACGCCAAAGGCCTTTAACATACTTCAAAAAAAAAACTCCGCATGAGGAGAATACAATTTAAAAAAATAGAAAGTTACTTATTAGGTATCTACTTACAAAAAACAAGACTTTTAAATACAAGGAGCTTAGATCTTTGCGACTGTCGTACCAAGATGTACTTGCTTCAGTGAATATTCCTCGAGTGTAATTTGCTGCATTCACTCTAGTCAGTTTCCCCCCGGAATTAAAACCCGGATTATACATTTCAAAAATGAAATAAGAATCGTTGTCCCCTTGTATTACATATACTTTAGAATCGAGCCTTATTTTCATTTCTTTTAGTGCGGAATAAACAACTTGACTTTCTGAATTTTTTTCGAGCAACAAGAACCAATGTTGCTGTCTTGCAAATTTCAACTTTGTTGCCTGAAACGAGGAGTGATTGATATCGTTTGTTTTAATGAAAGGATATTTCTTACTTTTTCTAAGACAATCCGCCATTTATCGCCGCAAGATGTATCTAGTACGTAGCCGAGTTTGTCGTGGTGACTTTGAAATTCGATTAAATTGGTATAGTGATCTGATGACGTTATGAATCTTGTGCGAATATTGTTGTGAGCATTCACTCTTAATACCTGTAAAATATCTGCAAAAATATTGATTAAAATATTTGTATAATAATCAATAAAAGAAGTGCGCCCCCCTCCAATTTCTTAATTATGTTATTAATTTAATTTCTTTTTTTAAGTAAAAGAATAAATTTTAGAATTTACCTTTGTGATTCCAACATGTAAAATATCCACTCATCTGAATATTTTTATGTTGTAGGAACTGTGAGATGAATTCTATTTTATTTGTATAAATTGCAGGAAAATGCACTAAAATCAAAATAATGGGATATAAGGATATATTCATTTTCACAATAAGCCGTCACAAGCAGAGTTTGTATTCAAATGCTTAGGTAATCTAAAAGTAAATCACCGGTTCACTGCTAGGCAGTTAGAAGTTGTTATCCAATTTCCTGAAATTATATTACTTACTTCTGTTGATGTTGATTTATTCATAAAGATAAAGAATAGAAATTAAAGTACACAGTTATTTGTACTATTGTGATAGTTTACGGCCCCGTATTTCAGTTACAGTTTAACTTTAATGTTTAATAAGTTGAATGAGAAACCAATTCGTTATTATCAACGACAAATTTTTAACAGTTAAGTTGAGCTTAAGAGTTTGGTGCATCTGGCCATTAATTATATAGTCTGTTTAGTAAACACGCGGCAAAAATTAAGGGAGTTATTCCTTGGGCTATTTTAAGAGTTTTGTGTGCTTACATGATTTTCGGAAAGACGCTTTGTTTCGAAGATACAGGGCGATAAAAGTTTGGATATTTAAAAAAATTAATATAGGCTAACTAGCCATTTAAAGACATCAATGTACACTACACCAGTAGAAAATGAAGAAGATTTGAGAAGTAGGATAATTGATGCTGGGTGTAATGCAGTAAGAAACACCCCTGATGTTTTTGAACGAGTTCGGCAGTCAATGAGGAGAAGATTGAATGCATACATCCTAGCTGGTGGTAGTCATTTTCAGCAGTTTTTGTAATTAATAATCTTGAAAGTATTAAAGCACTGGTTCTTTTCGAAATACTTTTATCGCCCTATATCTTCGAAAGGAAGCGTCTTTTCGAAAATCATCCAAGGACAAAAAAGCCCAAGGAATAACCCCCTTAACTTTTGCTACGTGTAAAAGCAACATAATTCAGAAGTGTATTAAGGTCATACTGTTCCTATAGTCCATTCACTTTAAGAACATAGTAAGTGGCGCTACGAGCTGAGGAAGAATTACGCAGGAGCAATTATTGTAAAAGGGCTGGAAATTTGAAAGCTCTGACAAGAACTTATTTTATTGAAGTATAATTGTTGCTCTATGTTATAAAAATTCCGTCAACGAAACACGAATACGAATACGAAATAATGTAACCTCAAGACGTCGACTGTTGTTTATACAATTGTTGTGCTCTTTGTTCCTGTGTAACCGTGCAATGTGTTTCCACCAATCACAAGCCTAGAAAGTTAGGTCCTATCCTTTCCAACACTATATTCTTATCGTGAATGGACTATAGTCAATAAAATAATAATAAAAAATTACTTTATACCCCAATTTACTACTGCATTTTATAAAACGTGTCGCAGTATTCTTGTAAACATTTTTGCCGTAATCTATAACGTTCACTCTCTTACATGTTTTTTTTTTTAATTGTCAGTCATTCTGTTTTGATAATGGAGATGTTGCTGTTTTGATTGTATTACTTTAATACGTTGAACTTTTCTAAGGTATTCGTTATTATTAAACACAAACGTTTATTAAATAAACTATGGTTTCTGGTTTTTGTTAGAATTTCTTCAGTTTAGGCATTTCTACTAGGTAGGTGGTGAACAAAAGATGGGTTTGGATGACTCTCAAGCTTCATAAATTCATAATTCTCTGAAATTTCAGGTGACCCTAAAGTCTCTTTATTGTCTACGGTAAAGCAATTTTGGGGACTTTGGTGATACTTTCTAATCGAGGGGAAAGAGGAATAAAGGTACCCTTAATTATGACGTCACAATTGATGAAAGTTGCCTACAGTTTGTTAAATGGATCTTTTTACGCACGTCATAGATTTGTTCCGTAAGAAACACATCAATACTCTCAAGCCAAGTAATAAATCGTAAGTTTTACTTTGCAAACATTTGTATAAAAACGTTCTTTTTTCAGTCAGAACGAGTGATGTACCTAGATACTATAGGTCCGTTCCATTCGTCAGGATTTCGAGTTCTGAACCGTTCAAAATCGTACTGAGCATGAACAGTGCACAAAATTGGATATAAATTTCATATTGCGCATGATTTGAACGGTTCAGAACTTGAAATTCTGTCAAATGGAACAGATCTAATAGTTATATATAAAAATTGGATTTCATAGTGCCGTTTGTCAATGACGTGCAATCCATTTAACAAACTGTACCTTTTATTTAAGTTCATACATGTCATACCGTTTTACCCTGCGCTTAGTTGGTGGACGAACCATCAAAGTTTAACGAATTTAGTCCGACCGTCTTCTAAACGGAACTGACACCATCGTAGTTACCTAATGGTCGCATTTCCAATCACGACCACTGTGACCACTTAGCTGATTAGTCAGACAACGTGAAATAACTAAGGACTGAACGAAATCGACAACGTCGCCCACGAAATAAACGCAAGGTCAATGTCAAAAAATCAGACTAAACAAATCAGCATACCCAACATCTATAGGAAAATAGGAAAAAATGGTTTCATTTCAACGAGTGGAATAAATCTGAACAGGACTGAGTAGGACAGATATCTGATCCATGTATCCAAAGAGTTTTTTTCCATACCACCGAGGGATCAAATGGAATTAGATCAATTCAGGATCCACTTCAAGTTCAGATCAGTTGCGGATTAATACTTACCAAACGAAAACGCCTTGGACGGAATAAATTATGTTTCCTATAGAATGCTTTCGGGAAGGGTTTTACTTATTTTTATTTTGAGGGAAATATGCCTATACCACGAATTGATGCTTTATCTAACTCGACGTTTTACTGAAAATGACATTGAACCAAGCTAGAGAAGCTATAGAGCAATATAAGTTAAGTTCTCTGGACATTTGAGTCGTCTAGTTCCAAAATCATATGTATTAAGCAAAACATACCATAAAACAAAAGTTCCCAACCGTTTGGTCAGATTCGCTAGAAAAAAAAGCTTCCAAGACGAAATTGGTAGGGGACTTTTTTTATCCCCTTTAACTCTACTATCACTTCCTGCAATTTTTCGGAAAGATCGTGAAACAGCCTGTATAGTACTGTAACAGTATTTAGATTAGTTTTGTGTTAATAAACAATGCCTAAATGTCAAACTTGTGCAGTTAGAAATTGTAAAAATAATTCAGGGAAGGCTTCTTAACAATTTTTTTTTCTGTTAAAAATGTATTAAAATTTTACAAGACGGCATCGAAAATGTAAATTCTTGAATGCCTTTTTACTAATTTCCACAAAATCGAAAAATAAAGCCAATAATCTCTCTACTTAATTGCCTAGTACCATATGATTTTTAAAATTTTAGATAAAGGGAGGTCGTGAAAAAGAAAACATATAGTGTTAACCAAAAGAACGTATGAGTTAATTTAAGCTATATGTTTTCCTTTTCACGACCTCCCTTTATCTAAAATTTTAAAAATCATACGGTATATGCAACCAACTATACATCCTCCTTATGACGTTTTAGTATGGAGTCGTATGTGCTAACTTTATACATAAAGAGACTTTGAGGTGACCCCTAGAAATCTGTAAACACGCGATTTTTTCTTTAAATTAATATTTAGTAAATGCAGTATGAAAATTATAAATTCATTTAGAATCTTGTTGCTCCCATTAAGGCGGGCGGCCACTCATCGCGGGCGTGGCAACTAAAGCTAAGCGAAGCGAAGTTAGAATTGCAAAGATATAAAACAATATTTATCCTCGCTCGGTTGCCTCGTCCGCGTAAGATTACGTTGGAGCTAATTTTCAAAAAACGTAGTTTCGCTCAGCTTAGCTTAGTTTCGCGTTCAATGGCCGCCCGCCTTTAGACTAAACCATTCATATTCACAGTCATTGCGATGATAACCACTAAATAAACACCATGAGTGGCCAACGTGAAGTGAGAACGCGTAGGTGTTGCTTTGGCAGCCCTAAGCTTTATGAAATTTGCTCCGTAAATTCGGCCACTTCGAGCACAGGACAAGAGAGGGACCCAGAAAGATAAATAAGATACCCACTAATTCATTCTGGCTTAAGTTTTAAACGGAATGATTGTGATGGGTTCTGTTGAGAAAATTTGTGCTTTTTCCCCTTTGAAGAAAGTAAAGACGGTTCCTTGGTTCCTACACAAATCTTAAGAAAATTTAAAAGGTAGGTGTTATTTAATATTTTATTATATTAATTATATTTAATCTTTTTTTATGTAGAGGTAAAATAAATTAAATAAAATTGTAGATTGTTCTGTTTCACTAATCATTATTCACTAATCAGTATTATTCATTCCTTAACATATATGTACAGTGTTTAATCGAATAAGTTTCACTTACTGTAGCCACCAGCCAGTTTTTCTTATTTTTGAGCTAGACCACTGACATTTGCAAAATTAACTCTCTTATGCGATGAAAAACCTACAGTGTTGACAAGTGAAACTTAATCGATTACACCCTGTATATAGTGCATTTAATGTACAAAATTTAATTAAATTGATTTGTTTAATTGGCAGTATTAGAGAAATAGAATATCTTATAAGTCACGTGAATTATTTCAGCCTTCTTGGGCTTCATCAGAGATATGTACTAAGAAATTACTTTTTGAAAGGATAATAATTAAATTATACACTTACATATTTTTGAAATTTTGGAAATTTTGGAAATTTCAAAAATATGTAAGTGTATAATTTAATTATTATCCTTTCAAAAAGTAATTTCTTAGTACATATCTCTGATGAAGCCCAAGAAGGCTGAAATAATTCACGTGACTTATAAGATATTCTATTTCTCTAATACTGCCAATTAAACAAATCAATTTAATTACAATTTCATTTGGCAAGAATTACAGCTGTTACAAAATTTAACTACTAAGACTCTACAGGAATCGTTGCTGTTTTCTTAAGAAAGTTTAAAGAGACGGCAAGTGGAGAGAACTCGAAAACCGAGAGATTTTATCGCTTCCACTTTTCAACTAAAAATAAAATGAAAGCCGCGCAGATTCCCACTGTTAAAATCAGGAAAGCTGGAGCTGTTTCTTCAGAACCGACTTGAACGAATTGCCCTGTGCGACAAGGTGGCCTTGCTATACTCCACCGTTTTCGTTGCCTCTGCAGTATTCCAACTTGAGCAATTTTTCTGTAACTAAACAGTCAAAAAGAGCAAATGCAAAAAAAGAAAGCTCATTAAATATTTGCTTTACCTTATCAAAAGCAGCTTGTTATATTGACTGTGTTTAGGCGAAATCATATATAAAACCGTAGGACGAATCAAAAGAATTTCCGCAACATCGCATATTTGGGCATCATCAAATGAATCTGCCAAGTATTTATACAACGTAGGTAATTCAGCGTGATACGCAAAGCCTCCTGCTTTTACTTTTGCAATTCCTACATCCGGCGTGCAATAGTTCAATCTTGAACTGTTTGCATCTACGTACTTCTTCAAATATTTTAGAGCAGTCAGGTCGGGATCATTATCATGAGTTGTCTAAAAGATGAAATTCGTAATTTGGTCATAGCCAACAATTATTCCTCACCCTTAAGTAGGTTCGAGTGTAACCAGTATCTTCCATTTCAATTACTAATTTGCTATGGACAAGGTCACTCAGAGTTTTTAGTGGCTGCTGTTGATTGTTGATTAACAAAGAAACAATGCTCGACGTATAGTAGTTGTATAAAAGAAAACTTAAAGTTAATAACCAAAACACAGCAAAGCGTCCACCCCAATAACTAAAATCTAAAATCGTTCCTAAAAAAAGAAAACATGCTTTTACTTGTAGTTAATTGTCATCTGTAAATCCACCTTGCTGGCAAAGTGATGATAGCGTATGAATTATTGATGTAAACCACGTGTGATTTTGCAGCAAACTATCCGACCATCCTTCACAATAAAATGCCAGTTTTAAGCATATGCATAACATACTTGCTAACAAAAGGAAACATAACCAGCAGTTTTTGGAGAATGGCTTGAACAGTACGTTTTTAATATTGCCATGAACGCTGGATTTTCGATAAACGAAAGCTGATCTGCAAATCATAAAGTATTTAGCATTTCAGTTTTTATAGGACGATAATTAAAAAAAAATACGTGAAATCGTAACTTCCAATCAAGAAGTCTACAGCTTCAAATCTGGACACGGTCATTATACCCGCTATAGCTGCTAAGTCAGCTTTTCCATCTAATAAAATTTTTGCCAGACCTACATCACCAACATGCGGAGGTGCCCCAAACCACAAAGGTGTAATTATTTTGCTCCAGCTGAAAAATGATGTATTTTTGAAACCTTCTTGAATCCGTTTCCGTGGTCATTTACCTGAAGTTATGTATTTCTATAATATGTTTAAATATTCCAAAAGAAGTTTTAGAGAAAGTATCTTTATATTTATTATGTAGATTTTCAAGATATTCTAATGGTTTAGTTGTATTTTTGGTAATCTGCAAACATATCACTAAATGTAGAAAACCCAATGGAGGAATTGTTCATATTATGATCTTCGTACTACCACCCACTAATCGGTATATTTTCAAAAATTAAATCCTTGCCAATAATTTATTATAAGTGTAAATGTAAATGAGACTTACAACAAAGACAATTCGTAATTTCAAAGAACTCAAATCCTTTCGACTTTCATACCAAGAAGTACCATTCGTAGTCAAATTTCCTTTATTGTATGTAGCTTTATTAATTATATGAAGTTTTCCACCGGATGTAAATCCCGGGTTGAATACTTCTAATATTGCATAAGTGCCGTTACATTTCAAGGCAAAATACACATTAGAATCCAATGTTATTTCAATGTTGTTCAGTACCATGCGTGCCTCGTCAAATTTTGACTGATCATCGCACAGAAAGAGCCAGAATTGTTGTTTCATAAATGTGGCTTTCGTTTTCTACAAATTTTATTAACTTTATAAAAATTTTGAATTTCGCATCTATTGTTGATTAGGTACCTTTTCGAACAAGGCCTGCCAATTCTTGCAGGAAGTGTCTAAGACGTAGCCAAACTTACTGTAATAGTTTTCGAATTCAGTAGTTAAATTATCGTGCAAAATTGGATTTGCAAAATTTGAACGAATGTTGTACCTTTTATTTTGTTTATGTAGAGTGAGAATATCTGTTAAAAATTAAAAATTGGTATAAATCAACGCAAATCTCACAAGAGGTGGTAATAGCTCTAATATTATGAACATTAACAATTCCCAATGGGGAAAAACTGAATTGTTTCAAAATTGCCATGTGAATTGGAATTCACAAAATTACAGATCGCTAGGAATTCACCCTTCTTCCTCATCCTCTTAACGCCTCAGAGCTAAGAAAAGTCTATTACCTTTAGAATTCCAGCATAAGAAAAATCTGCTGAGTTGAATATGTTTAAAATTTAATAATTCTCCGACAAACAATATTTCATTGTTAAAAGTAATCACAGAATAATGACACAAAATGAAAATTACTGCAAATAAATGACACTTCATATTCGATGGATAATGCTTTGTAGGTAAACCGTTTCAAATTGCTATTGTAGTTTAAAATTCTCCTTGTGGTAATATAGTCGTCCTGTTTACAAATTATTGATTTCATATTCTGCTGCATATTTTAAAACATTTTCTTTTTAAAGGTACCTATACCAAGTATCAAACGATACTGTCATTTTACTTTACTTTTTTTCATTTTAAATGTCAAATGCCTGTTCAGTGCTAAGTATAATCTTTACTGTTCTTAAATAATCAATTCAATTTCCTCACAGTCTAAATATGAGGGCACATTTTTTCGATTAATTAAATAGCAGATATTTTCTATTGTCGTAGTTATTTATTTAGGGAATATTTTTGCATTTTAATTCACCTTCCACAGCTATTGTGTCCAAGGACTACGTCCTCCGACAATGAAAAAATATAATTAAATAAAAGAGGCTCATTATTTTTATCAAATGTACAAGACGTACAAATGTCCCTTAAAACTTCGTATTTTAAATTTAACTATCCTCATATACGTCAGGGTTTCCCCTGAAATATACATACATATATGTACCTAAATACATATTGCTATTTTATTTATTCTAGAGAAAATTTGAAATTTAGAAAAATTAAACCGCTTGTTGCCAGCATAAACAGCTTTTGAGTTATTACAATTACAGATGATGAATATTACAGTAGATACGAATGTCTTTGTCGGCACCTTTGATGTTATGGGGTCCAATTCTTGTGACCTTGGGGTTATTATGTAGAAGGTGTTGTGAATTTCTTCATAATGAGACACCTACTGAACATTAGAATTTATTAGGTATGATAGTGTTATGGTTTCAAGAACATCTTAGTTTCAAAATATTTATTTGATACAATGTTTCTATGTTCAATTTCCGGTAAATCTGTTTTGTGGACATCATGCCATTCATGTCTTACATGTCTTATTGGTAGTTAAGGTGAGACTGTATCTAATAAATATTTTTTTTTTAATTTCATGTCAGCTTGCGACCTAAACATCGGTGCGGAAGTTTTTACGATCAGCTGTAATTATGTAAATTACATACTCTATAATACTACTTTATAAAAAGTGAGCAAATAAAAATCAGATTAGAGTAGGCGGTGCAAAGAAAATGTATGTCTGTGATTAACTGAATTAATTAATGTAATACATTCATGGACTGTCAAATTTATTGACTTTTTATTTAATCACAGACATGCATTTTCTTTGCACCGCCTGCTCTAATCTGATTTTTAGTTGCTCACAGGTTACTATTGTATATATACTTTATACTAATGTAATAATACTACTTTATGTAATTATGTACCTAATTGATTAACTAGGTTTACTCGATTGTCTAGCCCTAACCCTTTAATTAAAGTAAAAAAATTTTCAGCGATGGATTGATGGATCGTCGCGTCCTCCAAATATCCTCCAGCAATTTAAATACTATACCTAAGTTTATTTTAATTGTAGTTTTCATATATTTCAATTAGTATGTTTAAAAAAGTCTTTTAATTACCTACTTACAGGTTTTTTCCTTACGTAAGCTGCGCAGCGTTTTTTTTTTCCTTCTTGGCAGAAAGAGAACGCCTACTTTCGATGAAACAAAACGCAACGGAGAAAACATCGTGCAGATTCCGCAAGCACTTACGCACCGTAGCTTATGCAAGAAAAAAAAACGTTTAAGTAGTTCACATCATACTCTTCCTGCAGAACACACATAAAATTTAAGTTTAGGTACTAATAAAATATCAAACAGAAACTAACTAATTGCACTTAATGCGATTTCACTGCTTTAATTCTGATATTACCTTTTTACTTCGTCTTCTAGCGAATACTATATATTGGTAAAAAAATATAGATTTTACTCTTCGAAATTACTTTACTTAGAAAATGTTGCATGAAAACAAAAAAAAACTGTGTCAGAATAGTATATTATTTTACAAGTTTCACAAGAAGGCTTATTGTAATTGTAACACGAGTGGGGTTGGGGTACGACGAGCGAAGCGAAGCAAGCTCGGAGTGCCCCAAGGGAACGATGCCTCTTGTGAAACGTGTAAAATATACAATTTTTTCTACTTTGCGTCACTTATTGAACAAAAATATGAAAAATACTGTCAAAAATTGAATCTCCTTAGTATATGGAGAATTTTAGTTGTAATGTGTGGCAACACTGACAACCCTTCGTTTTAAACAAGTTACCACTTTGCGGTATGTCAATTTCTGCAATATAATAATATGGCTGTTTGTTAACATCCGTAGTGGAAAAATAATTGCCGAATTATAGCACGAATCTTTGTTTTAAGTTAGCAACTGTGATTAGTATAATATGTTGATATATTAGACTTTAGTTAAAAAGTGAATTACTTTTAGGTTAGTTTTGGAATTTTTCGATGTTTAGTGGCGTAGCAAGCGTAATGTAAATAAGTTCATTTCAAGTACTTTTAGTCACAGATTACAATTGACATTTCTCGAATCTTACTTGGTTAAATTTAATGTAGTATGTTATAAGCAATAATAAACAGTTGGTTTGCGGACGTTCCAAAATTTTGTGTGCGCCTATGAAATACAGCGGCCATAATTAGTGATTAGTTTGGACGAGAAACTATTGTTAGTATGACTCATGGTCCGTAAAGTGAATAGGTTGCCTTGTTTCATCAATTCTGACTCGTGTGACGTCATCTTTGTGCACAGATAGATTGCCGTGTTATTTTGTTTGCTAGTTTTTAAGTTGTAATTACCTTTTTCGGACATTTATGTATTGTTGATATATTTATGAACAGTGATAACCTAAATTAATAATTTTGCGTTTATTTCGTTTTATGATGATAATTTTTGACTGTCTAGAAAATAAAAAAAATTTACATGAAAGCATATATTATATTTCTACACAATTTAAAAGAAAAAGATAGGCACCTAAAGGGTAACCTAAACTCAAAAATTGTCATATATTTTAAATTAACATACTTACGGTGATTATAAAATATTCACTTGGCAATTCATTTAAATATAAAGTCTATATAATTTATTGCACACAAAATCTAAAGATCTTCATAAAACACAAGAAAAACTTTAAAAACCACGGGAATAAACTCGAAACTACCTCAAAACGTTCAACAGATCGGCAGCTCTGCACAAAGTTGACGTCATCTGACTCCACGCTCGTTTTCCCCGCTACCACTAATAAGGCAACCTATTCACTTTACGAACCGTGAGTATGACTCTCTCCTGGTATTCTTAGCCCGTTGGTCTAAAGGGAAGACGGTCGGCCTCTCCCAACGAGTAATGAATAAACTGGAAAATCATACTAAGAGTAGTTTATTGTCCAAAGTGGTAACTAAAAATGGCCGCTGTATGTCATAAGCGCTTTACAAAATTCTGGAACGTCTACAAACCAACAGTTCACCATTGTTTATAAAACACTTACTACACCAAATTTCTAAATAAGATCCGAGAAATGTCAATTGTGTTCTATACACTGGAGTTCTATGACTAAAAGTACTTGGAAGGAACTTAATTATACACCGTTCACGATCGCAGCAAGCTATGATACTTTTTCGTCAGTTTGGCGGCAGGTCCTGTCATATGCCCGTTTTACACGGTCATATTTTTGTATCAAATTTATTACGAAGTGAGAGAGAAGTGCCAATTCAACCAATCAACATTCACTGTGATAGCTTATCTCTCTCACTTCGTAATAAATTTGATACTAAAATATGACCGTCTAAAACAGCCAATACCTATTTCGTTTAAAAAATAAATATTCGTCTTGTCAATTAAATCAACCATTAATTTACTCCTGGTATTTTGTACTTCAACTTCTTACAGTCTTTTTCTATTGCTTTTCCTCTTTTGTCAAATGTGTTTCCTAATTTGTCAAATGACTTTCCAATCCGTTCAAAGTATAGTAGGCTTGCAGATTGGAAAGTCATTTGACAAATTCGGAAACATAATTGACAAAAGAAAATAAATTGGCAAAAGAAAAAGAGTGTATTAATTCAAAATAGCGAAAGTAATTCGGAAATACCTTCAATCTCTCATTCGGCTACATAATTCAAGAAATCAACTATAACCTGAAATAAATGTATTATAGCTGCGTTCGTTTATTCAACTCCGTTCACTTTATTTACTCTTTTCGCAATTTTGTCTCATTCCTACTTGTATTTTGTATTAAAATTTATTCGTTCTCACTCTTTAGAGTGTGAAAAGAGTAAATAATATCTCCGACGACTAATCTAGGTAGACTGGGCAAGCGAGCTTTAAAATGTAGCTAACAAGTTCACAGGAGTCAAAGGGGATCTGCTTACTAAGACTAACTTAGTGATTGGTTACTTTCAAATTGCAGTCGATAATTTTCGGCGGATGTCGTGTAACGCATAGGCGTAGATACTAGTTTTATTGCTTGTATTTGTATTTAATGAATTAATTCAAAATAATTAACTAATTAATTAAATTAATAATTCTATTTCGTAATGAATAATCTATTATTAACAATTAACAAGTATATTTTTTGTAATATTCCATTTTTACCTCCACTTAATGAACGCCGCCTGTGTGCATTAGGGATGAGTAAACAGTACCCCCCCACCTTTCCTTCCCGCCGCAAGATTTGTTGATGTTGCTTTCAAACAAACCGTCTTATAGCGTTTTCGATTGAGCTGCACTGATTGCACTCAGTGCGCACTGAGTTTAGATTTCGTGTTCGATTGGTGATTTCAGTTCAAACTTTCTTCGTGTTTTATGTTCGATTTAAATGTTAGTGCGCACCAGTTTTGCACTCAGTGCAAGAATTCTGGAACTGACTTCGAAGGTAGTGCAAGCGTTTCAGTGCAACTTTTCTGTCATTTCAGGAGAAGCATATTACAGATGATTTATTAACTGATAACAAAAACAATTTATTGTATCAAGAAATTGTTAATAATTAAGTTATTTGCTAAACACAGTTTGTTTAGTGCATAAAATCTTCGTCCAGGGTGAATTCCTTAAGAAGCGAATATGAATAATTAGTGTATTTAGGATTTTTAATTTATTATAACAAATAAATATTGCATTTTTATATTTCTAGCAACAAATGATAATTTTGAGGTTACGGTTCAGTATATTTCCCGCTCAATAATTTTGCTCCCAGATCACGTTTGTATTCGATTGAAACACGCACTAGTTTCGTTTTCTTGCAAAACTGACTGAGTGCGTGACGTAATATCAGTGTGACCCGAACTCTTCTGGTGCAAGTGAAATGAAAACGCTATTAGTTTGCAGTGGCATTACCAGATTTTAATCGATAGTCCGAACCGACCTATAGTCAACAACCAAGAAATAGCGCTTTTAATAAGGAAAACAAAGAGCTGTCAGTAATGTTTTGCTTCCATTCATTATTACTATAAAGTTACATGAAGTCTTTGCGCAGGCGTAACCACACTCTGTAATTACACAATACGTACATACATAAGAATATTTATTTGTGAGGAAGCGTTACATAGCTCACACACAAATTATTCAATTTAGGTCGGGTTTCTGGAACATTACATAAAGTTAACTGTCCGATAAAAGTAAACGTTGCTATGGCTACACATGTTAGAACTATAGGATTATTTATTTTATCTATTAGTTAACTTTATGAAACGTTCCAGAAACCCGACCTTAATATTTTTCGTGGATTAACCAAATGTCATTCCATGTTGTCCTTGTTATAGGGCAGTTCACAAAGTTTCCGCAAGGTGTTAGCCACTTCGTGATTTTCTTCAATACTAATCACAGTTCAAAGTTGCTAAATAAACGCATAAATGCACACTACACTCAAACACAAACACAAAATCCGGCAAGTGCACAACTTTGATGAATGCATGCTTTTGACGGTTCCGAACTATTCAGAACTTCCTACTGGAACAAATCTGTAATTTCATTCTCTCGGTGTTGTAGGTTCTCTCCTGTTAATTCTTTACTCGTAGATCTGCTCATTTGAGTGCCCGCCCACTTTAGGTTAAGTTGGTGACCCTGTGATCAAATGGTGTCAAATGTGTCAGTGTAGGTGTTGTGACAGTAGTTTGTCAATTACTTAAACATTTATTTTAATTCTCTTTTCGATCAGTTTAACGATATAACAGTATTAAGTGCGTAAATGCAGTAAGCAATAAAATGAAAATATTAACGTTGAGCAGTTTCATCATTTTCACGTGTCATTCAGGTACTTACCTGAATTTCTATTATTATTATTATTTTTTTGTTGTTTTGTAAATGTCTACTTTTTTTGCAGTTATTGCTGAGTATGATTTACATATAGAAAGCAACAGCCCCGTCGTTATGGGAGGCACTGTTCGCTTCAGGTCAGTTTTAAAAGAGGATGGGGAGGATGCTTCGGGATCTTTTAAATACGAATGGCAGGACAATGGTTTACCCCAACATTCCAGAGTTGTAAGAATTTTATGAATAATTCATTTTTACGTTTAAAATATTCAAGTGCAATTTAAAATTAATTGTATTATTTGTACAGACTCCAGCAAAAGAATTGATGTGTCGGAGAGGACAATGATCTTAAGTAGTTTCACGATGACAGTTACAATTCTGGAAAGATCACTTGAGTTGATATGTCCTCTGTTTTTTGTGAAATGTCTTGAAGTTATGAGTAGGTACTGAGATATGCTCAAATAAATCGAGAGCTCAAATATGTATTGCTGAATGTTTTTTAATGAATATTCTACTTGTTCAATAAGTCAAAAGTCTTTAATCCTTTTGCTGGGTTCTGTGTAATTTTAACATGATTATTACTAATGTGAGCTTGGAATATAGCAATTTACTATTGTTACAGATAGAAACGGAGTCTGCTCATGATACCTGGAATGTGACATACAATGGTTATCCACCTGGACCTTATGAAGTACAACTCGTAGCATACGAATATACTATTTTCTTTTACAGGCAAATAACGTCAAATAGATTAATCTTTGTTTTAACTGGTAAGTGTATAGTAATTGCAGATTTCCCTTTTTTTTATTTTGAGTACAACAAGTTTTCTAAATTTGTTTCTGCATTTATTTGCCACATATAATGAGTGAAAGAAGTCATACCTTGTTTACTTATTTATTATAGCCATCGGGCTTACAATCATTACCAGTATTTACAGCAGTTGACCTTCCAAGAAAATGAAGCGTTTCATTTGAAAATGTTATCATGTAAGGATTGTTTATTAGCAAATGTAAATACAGAGACGGAACTGCATTAATTACACAGCTACAATAATAACCATTTATTATATGTGTGACCTCAGTAGATTTATATTTAAGGCCCGGTTTCATAAAAGGAAGATAAATTTATTGTACAGTTTAATGCCCTGGTAATAGTGGTTACACCGGGTGTCTCAAAACCCTCGTTTGAGACTGAAACAGTATATAGAGAGGCGCAAAAGAAACAACTTTTTTCAATACTTTTTTTTTCCAAAAGTCAATAAAATACTGAAAAGTCACCCCCTACAACTACCCTTCAAAAAATTGAAAATTCTCAATTTCGAAACTCTTGAATGTTTTGTTTATTTATAAGATAAAATGACAAAACTCGACTTGATTGACAATCTAATACATTCAAAAGAAATAGGTTAGGATTATCACTTTTGCAGATATGACTGTCAACTGTTTTTTTTTCTTATGGGCACTATCTTAGATATTCGTGCCATGTGATGCAAAAATAAAATCTGTATACGACGATATGACATACTTATGCTTTAAAACAAAATATTGAGTTACTAAGAAATTTTTTCAGAAAATTACATTTTTATACAGGGTGTATTCACGGAACAAATGTTTGTGTTTTAGCACTCTTTCCTTTTTAAGCTTATACTTTTTATTTCACAAATATATGGAAGATCTAATCTGTGTCATTTCAAAGTGGAACCTTTAAGTAAGGCGTTGATGTTTCGAAAGTGTCCTAATACAAGGCTAATACAAATCAATGCACAATTAAATTCTGCATCCGATAGAGTAAAAATATACAGGCTGTTCCATTTTAAAAAATAAAGTTTTGTTGACTTGAAGTTAGTTTAAATAAACGCCATCTGCCGAGCACACTGTAAGTTTTTAGGAGACTTTCTAAACATCAATGCATTACTTAAATGTTCCTCTTTGAAATGGCACAGATTAGATCTTTCATATTTTTGTGAAATAAAAAATATAAGTTTAAAGAGGAAAGAGTGCTGAAACACAAAAATTTACAAAATTAAAAATATTTAAAAAACGGCTGCATTTAGGTATAGGAATACCTGCGTATCTGCGAAACTGTCAATCCTAAGATATTTCTTCTGACTGTATTAGATTGTCCATCGAATTTTAAATAAAATTACCAAATTTTGTGATTTTATCTTAATAAATAAATAAACTATTCAAGATTTTCAAAATTGAGAATTTTCAGTTTTTTCCAAATATTTCAGAAATGAATACAGATAGAAGAGATTTATTTGTACATTTTTATTGACTTATGACATGATTTTTTATTTTCTTACAGATACTTTAAATGGTGATTTAGAAATACTACAAAATAATAAATCAATGGACAATTTTGTGTCAAACAATGAATCCGTAATACATGAAATTGTTTTAAAACCATCAGATTCAAGGCTAATACAAATCAATGCACAATTAAATTCTGCATCCGATAGAGTAAAAATATACAGGCTGTTCCATTTTAAAAAATAAAGTTTTGTTGACTTGAAGTTAGTTTAAATAAACGCCATCTGCCGAGCACACTGTAAGTTTTTAGGAGACTTTCTAAACATCAATGCATTACTTAAATGTTCCTCTTTGAAATGGCACAGATTAGATCTTTCATATTTTTGTGAAATAAAAAATATAAGTTTAAAGAGGAAAGAGTGCTGAAACACAAAAATTTACAAAATTAAAAATATTTAAAAAACGGCTGCATTTAGGTATAGGAATACCTGCGTATCTGCGAAACTGTCAATCCTAAGATATTTCTTCTGACTGTATTAGATTGTCCATCGAATTTTAAATAAAATTACCAAATTTTGTGATTTTATCTTAATAAATAAATAAACTATTCAAGATTTTCAAAATTGAGAATTTTCAGTTTTTTCCAAATATTTCAGAAATGAATACAGATAGAAGAGATTTATTTGTACATTTTTATTGACTTATGACATGATTTTTTATTTTCTTACAGATACTTTAAATGGTGATTTAGAAATACTACAAAATAATAAATCAATGGACAATTTTGTGTCAAACAATGAATCCGTAATACATGAAATTGTTTTAAAACCATCAGATTTAGATTATCTGAATAAATCATCGTCGATGGTTTTAACCTACTGGTTCATTGATTGCCAGTATTACGGCATAACGAACGACTACAAATTTGCATTCAAATACAATGCCACCGAACAGAAACATAAGATTGAAGCGCTGGTAGTGGCAGGATATGAACCGATTACAACACCAGCTCCTAGCACTTCTGTTGCTCCATCAACGACTACGTCTACGACTGCAAAACCTACTACTACTTCCGTTACTTCTACTACCCCAAAAAAAGTTGAGAATACTAGTAAAAGTGTGAGTTCTAACGAGACTAAAAGTGTTCATCGGCGGCAAATCGAGGATGATTTGGAGATGAAACCGTTGCCTGAAAAAATTAGAACTTTTACTAATAATGTGATACCGTCTAATAAAACATCGCCTTTTAATAGCAGCTTTCCATTTATATGCAATAGTACTTCCGTACCTTTAAGTGTGAACAATACTTATGGATATTTTTCTAAAGTTGTTATCGTCAAATGTAAGAAGCTTCTCAATACTCTATTACAACCTGTATTACGTATTTTTTTTTAGCTCCTGTTTCTAGTTTATCGATAACAGGAAACAATTGGCTTCAGCAAGGAAACATGTTAAAAATCAATGTGAACTGTAAAGGTTCGAAGATGTTCAAATACTGCGTTATGTTTTACGGTGGAGTTTACAATATAACCGGAAACGAAACGTGTTCACATCCTTTGCAGATTGAAGCCTGTGATTTTTCCATCAATCGATATTATGGCGTTCCAGGAAAACATACCATCGTCATAGTGATATCAAACGATATCGCCAAACTAATTTCCCCAGTTACTGTTACTGTTTATAAAGGTATGAGAGCAGAGGTTAAAACTGATTGCGATTGCTAATGCTTTAATTTGATTTTCAGTTACTAAACAAGCTCAATTATCAGTTATTGTAGTTCCTGTGGTCTTCAGTCTAGTGGCCGTTGTTTTGATAGTCTTCGGCGTTGCTTACTACCTACAAAATAGGACTAGGTATAAATGTGTTACTGTTGAAGTATGTTTTTCTAAAATGTGCTCGTTCTTTTTGATAGATTCATAGTTGAAGTGGCAGATTTTAATTTCGGTCCACAGTCCATGGAATATATGACTTTCAGAGAAAGGTTGCGTGACTCTCTAGTAAATGCATTCACAAGAGCTTCCATTAGCAAGCCGGAAACAGGCAGCACTAGTCGTGTGTGGCCCCCAAGTCACAGATATGGAAGCATGACATAATTTGTTTTAAACGCATTTATATGTGAAAGTGTAATCAACATTGGTTTGTTTGTTTATTTCAGAGAGATATGACTGTGATTTGTTATAACATATCTGTTACTAGTTATTTTTGTATTTAACCTTAGTCCTTTTGTTACGAATATATTAATTTCTTCTTCTCCAATACATTACCTAATTGTTTAATTATGCTTTTGGTTACATTCTGAATGTAATAGTTTTATATAGATTAATCGAGTAAGTCTGATGTTTATGGAAACTTATCATAATTGAATAGTTTGGGGGGTAGATGCAAACGATGCTTGTGCAAAATGGAGTTTTTAATTCTAATTTTAATATCACCAAAAAAATTACTTGGCCGTCTTGATAGTAATGTGATATTAGATGTACATATACATACATTTAATGCGTGATTTATTAATTATTTACAGATATTTTCATTATTTAATATGTTAAATATTATATGTGAATCTGGTACTTGTATATTTTTTTCTTAATTATGATAATAAATAATTGTGTATCATAAATACGTAAGTGCAATTTCATTTTAGATTTTGTACTTGATTTTAAACTGTTCTCATGATATCTTTTGTGCTGTATAAATTCATATTTTATTTATAAAAGCAATGATGTATCAATGTTATTCTCAAATGTTTGGATTAAATATAATCTAATTTAATTTAACAAAATGTTTAAGTATATATGGATTATTTTTACGTAGATAATTCTTATTACTCAGTGATGTACAATGTTCAATAGCCTATTTTATTGAAATAAATTTCCAAAAATCTCAGTCTAAATGATAAACCGTCAATTAAATAATCCCTATTAACTTCAGCTAATTCTATTTAATTAGATACTTGTCAATTATCTCAAATTTTTTAGCAGGACTCAAATAATTCAAATGTTCTAAGAGCATACTTACAAAACAGATTTTATTTGTATGCCAAAATACTGGTAATTAAATGACAGAAAAAGAGTGTTACACAAAAAAATGATAAGTTCAGAACATCATGTAAAGTAAAACTCAGAAAATGAAAGAAAAAAAATTTTTTTTTTCATGTAAATATTTTCATATCATAATTTGAAAATACCAGTTATGTATAGTATGTTGTTTTCACGTCACCTTACAGTGCATGTTGCATTAAGTACAATTTGTTATTCCCTGAATTGCAACATAATTTATCTTAAATATCAGATATAATGGTCGGTGCGGTATAAAGTTACATTTAGGTATAATGAAGTGGGCATATAGCAAATCAATGCGTCAATAAATTCGCTGAAATACAAAATTCATGTGGAAGAGGATCGGCTGAAATAGTTCGCTCCGCATTAGAGCGGACGTTAAATTTATTCTATTGCACCGTATTTTTGTTTTAAATCGGAAACTTTCTCAAACAAGATAAATTATTTGATTTTATGACACATTGGAAGGGCCAGATGGTTACAGTATTTTATTGTTAGGAGAGCGTGACTGAAATTCATTATTTTTTATTTATAAATAATATCAACTTAACTCTAAACTGTTCCTTTTTAGAAAGTAATTATGGGTAGTCATCATAAAAAAAAACAATTTAATGGATATATTAAGTGAATTACATAGGTATTTGATTATTATGCTCCTCATTTATACCATTTATTACATGTTAGGAAATTGACAGGGCCGGCCACACAGGGGCCCCCATTAGGTTCGTAACTAGACAACCTAGCATTCTATCAAACGCCCCATCTCAAAATTCTACAAATTTGTCAAAATGCAAATTGTACCTACATTACACAAAAACACATCTAAATATACAGGGTGTCCCAACAGTGCATTCTCGGGCCATATCTCCATAACTACTGAAGACACAAAAAAATTTTCAAGGCAATTTCTTTTTTAATTTAAGAGATCTACAACACAAAATTATTTTCATCTATACAGAGTGAATCAAAACAGTGATGCCGGACACAACTTTTTTATTTCATATGGCATGCCTTATATATGAAACCAAATTTGGATTGCTCATAAAATTCTACACATTTTCTGTATACCATTACCTATACCTAAACCTAACCGTTCTTGAGATATTTAACATTTTGTCTAAAAACTGCCATTTGCAGCCACTATTTTATTTAAGAAAAAGATTTTTGGTACAGATGTAGTTGATACATAAGCTTATCATAAGCCATTATTAAATGTACTTTTATCGCTACAGGGTGGTCATGGTAATAAACAAAATTTCAGAAATTTCTAAATGACAAAACTCAATTTTCTTAAATAGCATGCCCTATATTTTTCTATCTTAAATTCTTCGTTTAATAAAGTACTTTCATTTTTGTTAAGTATCTCTTATACCTATCTGAAATATTTTCTGAGATTTTTAGATTTATTTGAATTAGGAGTATTTCTTTTAAAACGAGTTATTGTCCAAGGTGGCCGTGGAAAACGGCAAACAAATGAAGCTGTATTTTATTTTAACTATCTCCAGTAGTTATGGAGATATGGCCCGAGAACACACTGTTGGGACATCCTGTATACAGTGTGTTTAAAAAATATGTTCTATTAAAATATGTTTTATTAATCACTCTGTATAATTGCCTTTATATAAGCTAGAGCAGTTTTTGATTTCTTTTTTATATATAAAAAAAATTGTATTGGTTCGTAAGTTCTATTGGGTGAAATCGGACGACCTTTCTCTTTTTAGGTAGTAGTACCTTCAGTCACCGCTAGATGTCGATATCTTCGTTAAGGATTGATATATTAGCGGTCTTCCTTCATTCGAAGTTATAATGCCCCGGAATTTAAAGTCTAGAGCAACAAAGAGTTACTTGTTCAATGGAACAACGTGTAAGGGACAACAGATGTTATCATTTGACAACTGTCAAAATTGTAGGGTTAAGTTACATAAATAATTAGTTGATTAATGAGGATTAGATAGTTGATAAATACAAGTAGAGAAGATGGCATAATATTTTATGTTTATTGGTAACAAAGTTTGACATCGAGATGAGGGTTTGAAGCTTCCAATTAATTATTTGTTGGTTTTAGAATTTATAATTTGGCAACACTGCTTAATATCAAATTTAAATAACTGTCAAACTTTTACATATTTGTATAATCTCGGAAAGCTCGATTTGGAACAAAAAAATATTTTTCACTGAAAGTTACTTTGAAAACATTTTGAAACAAGAACAATTGAGCCGAGACACAAACATAACCTCAAATATGCGACATTGCTAACTTATTCAGTGTTACCAACTCTATAATGGAAATGATGGCTTAAAACAATCGATCTTTTTCTCTGTAACTTACGTATGCATTTGTTAGGTGGCCCCTCAATCGTCTACAAGAATGTCCACGTTGTTTGAAATCGCGCCATCGACGTTTTCTTAAATTACATACGACGTATTAACCGGTAAATTTAAAACGCATGAAAATTCAATCGCCATCAATAAAATAAATAAGAACCACGTCATATAATAAAAACTACGCCATCTATTGACGTTTCCTTGTACTGTAAAATATCTATACGCCTGATTTAGAGCGCAAAACATTACCATCCTGGTGATTCTCATTTTTTTTCTGTAGCTTTATTGAGTTCTGCGTTGAACTCTTGGTAACGTAAAGCTACACCATCTCTTGATATTTTCTCGGAACCATACAATTTTGGGCGTCAAATTCAAATTGCTGTGATTTCTCGGTTGTTTTTTTTCTTTTGAATTTTATAAACCCAACGTAATTTTTAATAAATCGACTTATCATTTTGTTAAATCCCGTGCCGCCGACAGATCTACATATTTATAATTTTCCCGATGATACCAGAAGATTCGATGGGTGCACTAGATCAACGACCTCAAAGGAATACGTCAACTTACTGGTCATCCTGTATAAGTAAGGAGGACCCAGTAATATAGAAAAGACCCATGAACAGAGTAACATAATTAAAATGTAATCAAACTTTAGTCTTTAGAAGGCCGGAAATTGACACTATTCTTTATGCCATTCTGAAGTGAAAATCGTAGATAGATAAGTCTATTAAAGTCCTAATATGATTCATAAAGTTGAGAGGATCAATTAGGACTTTACGTCACAAATATTTCATAATTACTGTGATTATAATTAAAAGCGCACAATAAGTAGTGTGTAATTGTCGAAGAGGCCACTCGATTTGTTTCGATAAAAAACATTAAAAGCAATCCATTAGTATAAGTTATCGGATTCATTTTTAATAGAAATATTCAAAGATTAAAGTTAAACTATGATAAAAAAACCGGGCTTAAGAACAGCGCTACGTAGAGGTAAATCCTCAATGTTCAAACGTACAATATACAGGGTGACTGTTAATTAATCCGACAAAATGAAACCACGATAAGAAGCGATGTCCGAGAGTATGGAAATAATGTTAAAAATTTCTTTTGAACAGTTTATAATTAATTAAAAAATTATCCCAAAATCAAGGTGCGGCGCTGCGTACGAAATACGACGCCACGTTTACGTTGTTTCTTTTACGCGACGTAATTATTAGTAATTTCTAAAATAACTGGAATTGCGTATGAAATAGGGGTAAGTAACAAATTTCCAAACAACTCTGTAGGTAAATAATTGCTTGTTAATTCATGCGGATTATTTACCAGAGCGGAATGTACCAGCTGCTTCGTCCAGAAAAAAAATCTGGTGATCGCAGGGGTCTATGATCAAAACAAGCAGCTGATAAAATCTTTCGTCTCGTTATCGCACGGAGACTATGAATCTATTACGATACAGTTGTTTTAAACGTCGCTGCTATTATGCGTAGAATTTTTGATCAAATCGCGTACGTGAATGCATGTCATAGATTACGATAAAATGTATAAAAAATTCTTTGGAGTAGTTTGCAATTAATTAATTATAAATTTACCTAAAAATATGTATGCTTAGACTTGGTGTAGACTGAAACGCCAAATTCACAGCGTATGTATGTCATAAACGTTTTAAGGTATTACTTAGAATAAAGCTTGTAAAAGTTGACTTTCAGTAGCAGACATGTTAAAATGCGTGGCGCACAACCTCGGGTCGTTCAATGCTGTCGGTGCTCAGTGTAGACGTAATATGTATTTTATATTCAAATTTGTTTACTGACGACCTCGAATAACTGGACAACAGCGATTACTCACATACGTCTTCGTGCGGAATTTTTACAAGAGCGTTACGAGGCAATTTGCGTCCTGTATCAAGTCTGTACACATCTTTAACCAGCTACGAATAAGTGCGCTAAAATATAATTATAATGTTTTTAAATTATGGTGATGAAGGTCACGTTTCTTGTGGAAATAAACTTTATTTACAATACAATTTAAATAAAAATGAAAGAAAATACTAGAAATTCTAACAAGGAGATTTAAGTTGTTTTTCGTTTTAGTGACTTATTTGTTTACCTGCCAAAGCAAGTGTTCAAATTGGGGCCGCTGTTATCCTTTATATGGAATAATCTACTTCAAGTGATTTGCGTGTACGTGTCAAGTAAATACTTTGCAGTTCGTATTTCACAGAATCGGGCATTGCCCTAATAACGGAATCGACGTGAAATTCCACTGAAAGGTCAAGTTCACGATGCTACGCCGCCGTACCTATCATAAAACACTTTTATGAGGGTACTTATTTTCTGTTCCTTTACTTTTTAACCGGGGGTGCATCATCGTTTTGGGGCTAATTTTTGATTTCTCCAAAACTAAAGTGCTTCTTATCGTGCTCTTACCATTTTTTTTGTTTTTATTTTTATCTGTGGTGGTTGCCCAACGGGGTCCTAAGTCAAAGACTTGTCAGGACCTCAGGAGCGGCAGTGTATTTGAGTGTGTGTAAAGTGTCCCATGGCTTTGTTACTTCTAACCTTCTCACCGTTTAAGGGGAAGCAGTGTCGAATGTTATTCCCAACACTGAAGGGTGTCTGAGGCCGATACCGACCACCTCCTAGAAAAATCCCGAGTGCGGTTCGAACCGACGACCATGCGATTGCAAGGTTGGTCCTCTTACCATTGGACCGTTCAGGCGTTCGTGGGGTTAATTAACAGTCACCCTGTATATACAAGTGCTTCTTGAATAGACAGACAAAGAAAAAATGTCGAAAGAATACGAACTACAGAATTACAGAACATAGGAAAAATAAAAAATTATTCCCAAAACGACGGTGAAGAAAGAGCAGCAGAGGAGCTAAATAAATACAATCATAAATGTAGTATTCAGGGTTTCACGGCCGACGTTGATGGCTGCTCTTTGTTTCTCGGGTACTCTGTGGGAGGGAGTGAAGAAGATCACTACAAGATGATCGAAACGTCAAGTTCTATAAACTTTCTACACGGCAGAGAACCCGACAAACAAAGAGCAGCAATCATAAATGTGTTTTATAGTTTTATGATTGTTACAGCGCGGTGTAGGGCGTCGGGCGCGAACTTGACCTTTAATCAGAATTGATGTGATCAGCTGAAATACGAACTCCAAAGTATTTACTTGACAAATACATGCAAATCACATGAAGTAAATATAAGGATAACAACGGCCCAACTTTGCATACATGCTTTGACAGGTAAACAAATAAATCACTACAACGCGAAAATAATTCAAATCTCCGTGTTAAAAATTCCTAGTATTTTTCTTTAATTTTAATTTAAGTTGTTTTGTAAATAAAGTTTATTCCCACAAGCAACGTATTCGTCACAAACAGTTCGGGATTTTTTTATGGCCCAATATTACGCGTTACCCTTCCCTTCCATTCTAATCAGTCGGTTTTCTTTATTTCGTTTATTTGGTTTATCGTTGATGTTTTAATAATAGTAGATTTTGCTAATAATAAAGAAATGGTGATTAAACCAAAATTTAAAACATTAAAATCAGTAAACACATTCGTAATCTGTTTGGTTTGTAAATTATTATTATAATTTCGTTTTGTGTGCGACGTCTAAATGAGAAAAAAATTCTGTTATTATGAAAGACGAATTATTAACACAAATTTGTACAAAGCCTAACAAAATCCCACACATGTGTTCAGTGTGTTATTTTTTAAAGTAACGGAATTACTTGTCGTAAATTATTGTTCGCTTCGATGTAAGTATTTTGCTTTTGTGCGCCTTTGAAAACGTAGTTGATTTCACTTAATCACATAGCAGTTAATACAATAATTGTACGACGCATTCATCATCAGCTATGCAACAATGCGTGTTTATTAAGTTCACGGTCAACTTTTACGAATGAGCGATTCATTCTCTACGTAACACCATAACATAAAAGTTTATTGCACGCTTTTAAAGATAAAACTTTTGGACCTCGACCTATGCATGGGCGTAACGGGTATTTCGGATAATTATAATAATTAATTAATTATAAATTGTACAGAATTTTTTTAAACATTTTTCCCATTTTCAATGGCCTCTTCTTTCGTCAGTATTTCTTTTTGTATAATCATAATATTCTGCTTTTGTACATACGCATATATAATAGATTTCTGAGACTTCTTAGATGTGCGATGCTTAATGGGGTTGACTCGACCGAATGATGTTGATTAGGGTTCTAATAACGCTTACTTATTTGTTAATTTGCTACTGTACGTAACAGGGATCAGCAATCTCGTTAATTAGTTTACCACGTTAAATTATACGGCTCTGTTACGTGTAGTGAGATGTATCTACATAAACGCATAACAGCCTTGAAAGAGCCAGATTAATTGTTTTTTAATTTACATAATTAACAAGTAGCTTTTCTCAAGAGAAAAAAAACTATAAATTAATTATGTATTAATTCCATCAGTGATAATTTTTGGAAGTTCTTCGATTTGTTTTGCTTAGGAACGTTTAGGAAGAAGAAGGTGGTTTTTCTTGAATTCTTCTAATAAGACTCAAGCGTATCATTATTATTTAGGCTCGATTTTACAATCGTCGGATAAGAATTATTCTTAGAATAACGTGACATAAGTGTGACGTAGATATAGAGGAACGTTAAAGGATATTCAGCGAACAGTTATTCCGTCCTTATTCCACGAATGTAAAACTGGGCCTTAATCAGTAAGATTCTTTTAGTGGATTAATTCGAGTAGCCGAAAGCTTTATAATAGAACGAAATGAAATTGTATCGGTATTCTTTTCCAATTTGCCTATAAAAGCTAACAAATGCGAACGGCGCGAAAGCATCCACAGCCTAACTATCCTTACAATTACTTCGTTTCCATTTGTGAACGTTCTCCGAAGTAAGGAGATAAAAGCCATCTGATGAAAGTATTGTACTTCCATTTTATTATGCGCGAGGGTACGCGTGTATTTTTCCTTGGAAGCCTATAGTTAATTGAATTATCTTTAATTTCTTTGTTTTCGCGCGATGATATAAATGTGGTTTGCATATTTTTCGTTTAATGACATTTCCTGAGTGGATCTTCGAGTTATTTTAATTGTACTAATGAATTTTTATTTTAATTTTCAAGTTTTGAAATGTGTAGCATATTAAATAAAAGGCTTTAAGTTAGAGTAGTTTAAAATTGTTATTGTACTGGCTGAACCACGGTAAAACCCTGCCAAGGTTTATTCACATTTTTCTAGCAGTTCAAAATGATAACAACTAACAACACATTTTTGTCAACTTCAGGCAAAATATATTTCTATTGCTTGGCGTTCTATTTTCGTTCCCCATCAATAGTATAACCATTTCGAAAAGTTTTACGATTTGTCGCGAATCACCCTGTATAGAAGGATAGTTCAGAAACCCACTGCGATAGGAATTGGAAAGAGTTGTAAAATAGGTGCTCATAAAGATGAATAAAAATAATAATTATGTATTAAGCAAGCGAAAATTATGCAAATAAAAGAAAGTTACGTGTGTTAATTAAATTCATGTCGAACATTCGTAGTCAGCAAGAACCCAAAAGTGATTAAACGAAGCCAATTTGAGGCATTGTAATTAGGGTGTAATTAAATACATCGAACTGAATTCGGCGGTGCCCGACCTTACAGCCTCAGGCCACAACCTCAATTATCTTTGAAATGATGGAACTGTACCGGAGCTATCAACGCTGTATGATCCACAGCTCGATATCCGCCTTGTCACTCGACCGGAACTGTTTTGATTCGGAAGTGTTATGACAAATATGGCATTGTGAATTATCAGCTTTTGCAATAATAATTCTATGAGAATTACACAAAAAAAAGTAAAAATTATATCCATACAGTTTATATAGAAACTATGTATTGTTCAAATATGTATGAGTTACAATTGAAAACCGAATGCAAAATACGAGGAGAGTATAGATTAGACTAGGACTTTTTAAATTTCTGATTGATGACAATCAACAATATCAAATTTTACTTCATAATAATCAGGACGCTTATACATATACATAGTTGATAAATACCAAAGGGTTTTTTTTTGTTTCCATAAATATTTACAATTGTATCAAACAAATTCATCGCCGCCAAAAAAATTCAAAGCTGTACCGTCAGCATGCAACGTGGGGCCCAAGAAATTACTGTCGAATGAATAGGTAATCGCTGTGAAAAGTTGGCTTTGCAGACAACCGAAAGAATTTTTTTCTGTCGGTATTTGCAAGTTGCCTGATCTTTGGGATAAGTTTATTTTAAAGAAAGGACATTATTTTGAAAAATAAAATTTGTTTCATTAAGTTTCTCTCATTATTGTTATCGCTGTATAAGAAAGTCCGGGTCAAATGTATACTCCCCTCGTAAAATAGATAATTCATTTCAAGTAATCGCAGAAGTTTCGGATTATGTATCGATAAAAAGCTAATATTTCAGGATGAATTGATCTGCTGCCTGTGGACCTAAAAGTTGAAGGGAGAGCGATAAAATGCACCTGCTGTGTACAGGCAGTCCCAAAGATATCCATCTACACTTTTCGTAGTGTAATAAAACTAAGGCCAGGATTTAAAAGTGTCATTTCCTCCAAGATATACGTTGGAAAGTGATTATCGTCTGTCATTTAGTAGATGGTTGAAATATTGTTGTACTGATGTGATTGCCACATCTATGATGGGAACAAGTAGGTAACAAGAGTTTGGATTTGAAAAATAATAAGAAAACAGATAGGTTTTAACTTATGCACGTTGCATAATTTGATATTATTAATTATTAATTAATTAATTAATCAAAATTGACATGTGGGGATAACTAATTCCGCAGTAGGATAAGTTCGCATAGACAGCAGAATGAGTAATTTATGTCAAAGGGAGAAAGGGACGACTTGAACTAATTAGAATTTTTGATTTAAATTCAATGCAGCTTTGCATTTACGGAATACAGACTCAGGTAACACCCTGTATATAAAAATTGTAGATATTCAGAGCATTTTATGTTTCCGAACCGTTTTGAATCTTCTCCATAAATTTTGCATAAAGCTGTCGTTTCTAGAAACTGCATTTGTTCTTTTTTTTGAAAATTATTTTCTTCTAATTATACTGAGAAGTATTGATTAGACACAACGAAAACTGACTTCAATAAATTAACCTGTTCCGAAGTTCACGTCATCTCCGTGCGATAACTTTCCCAATAACTCGCAAACTAATTTATCTTTCCCTGTAAATAAACAAATATACCTTGACGACAGAAAATATATAAATCTCAATCAATCATGTCCACTTAGTAAGAAGGGAACTAATACTTACAGTTCGCTCAGCTGAAAGAACCCTTCGCTCAAGAGTTTATGATGACCAGAGCGACAGATGCGACTAAATTTTATTTAGTTGGTATTTTTTTTTTACCCGTGGGCTCTGTATTTTAAAAACCTCCGCCGATTTGTAAATTATATTTAAATTATAAATACAGTCATAAATGAGTTTTATAGTTTCATGATATTCAAAATATTTCCTTGACAAATCACCTGAAGTAAATTATTCCGGACAAATTGTATAAAATAAGGATAACAAGGGATTCACTTTGAACACCTACGTTGACAGGTAAACAAATAAATTACTACAACAATTCGAAAACAATTCAAATCTCCCTGTTACGAATTCCTAGTATCTATTTTTAATTTTAATTTACATTGTATTGTAAACAAAGTTTATTCCCACAAGTTCGTCATAAACATTTGGGCGCCCTTTTAATCAGTCGGTTTTCTTTATGTCGTTTATTTGGTTTATCGTTGATGTTTGAATTAGACTTTGCTAATAACAAAGAAATAGTAATGACGACCAGAATTTTGAACATTATAATCAGCAAACACATTCGTGATCTGTTCGGTTTGTTCATTATTATAATTTCGTTTTGTGTGCGACATTCAATGAGAAACAAATTCTATTATTAGAAAATACGAATTGTTAACACAAATTTGGACAAAGTCTAACAAAATTCCATACTTACGTTCAGTGTGTTATTTTTTAAAAGCGCAAATTATTTTTCGCCTGAATGTAAGTATTTCACTTTTACACACCTTTGAAAACGTATTGATTTCAATTAATCTCAAAGCAGTTAAACACTTGTACGACGGATTCATCATCAGCTGTCCAACTGTGTATTATTAGTTTAAGGTCAAGTTTTCCGACTGAACGATTCTAATCCCTTGCGTAGCACCATAAACATTTATTGCACGCTTTTAAATATTTCAACTTTTGTTATGCATGGTCGTAGCGTGCATTTCGGTAAATTTAATTAGTTATACTTATTAAAGTCAATATTTTTTCGTCAGAATCATCCTGTATACAAATTAATCTTAAAACATTTTTTATTTCATCGTCTGATGTTTTTTTTTTTTCAATATTATATTTTCCATGTAACACATAATTGTGACTTTTATGTTGTTGTTTATACATATAAATAATATTTATTACATTTTAAAACTTCAGTTTCGATATTAAAGGTGAATCTGTGATCCGTGGAAAAGGCGACGGAAGCGACATCTGTACTTAACACTAGCAGAGTGTGACAGGGAAACCGACAGCGGACAGGACACGGAAACGGAAGTCAATACTCTTATCACATCATCATTTTCATCTACTACTTACTTAGTCGAGCACGAGGAATATTTCTTTTGAAAAAATTGACCATACGAAATACTTTTCTCTTTAGATTTCATTTGCGACTCAATTTTATTACTAAATAACAAAACGAACTTGATGGCAAAATAATTATTTTTGTTTCTTTTCCTCTTGGACGTTACATAAATGGCATCGCCCCGTCAGGCTTAACAAATTATTCGATAGACTAGAATTTACTCTAGAATTACATAAAACGAAATTGAAACAATTTTGGTGATATTTAGTATCCCACTAATGGTAATAAAGGAGACAAAGAGTTCAATTATCTCTTGCTATAAACTGTAATAGTAGAGTATTAATCTCCGCAAGCACGTTCATTATTTAGGATCAAGATAAAGTTGACTGCCCTTCGCATTTCCGGTTTAGTACTTTACTAAATATCGTTTTGGATAAATTCCTTGTTATGTACATTCTACTTCGGTTTCAACTTATAATTATTTTTACGAATAGGTAATTAAAAGTAAATTAGATACTTCACTAAATGGAGTAAGTAGCTACGTATTATATTATTTCGCAAAATTCAATTGCTGCATAAAATCGGTTTTGAATACTTTCCCGCAAAATGCGCTTTACTCCGTAAAGTTGCCAACTAAAGTTTAATCAGAGTTGATTGTGATGTGCAAGGAACTGCGGAGTCTGTGACTTGCTTTAGAAAATATCACCAATTACTACTTATTAAAGTTGAAGCAAGCGTCTTTTGCCGTAGGCACCAAAACTGCTTTAGATTTTAATTAAACATTTTGCCAGGCAAATTGCGAATCCAAACAGAAAATTAAAATCCTATTAGCTATGTAACAACTTTTAAATAAGTATTAAACTATGAAAGGGCGAACTTAACGAAGAATAATAAACGAATAGTTTTATACGATTTTAAATCATCTTCAGTAACAGTTGATTACATTTTAATATACGATATACATACTATGGACTACTTTTTTTTTCTACAAGATTAAAAATCTGAGATCGATACTGTGGTCATGACCTCATCTGATTAGAGATTGAAAGGTAGAATATAGTTTCTATTTAACGATGATTCAGAGAGAAAGTATTTTAATTGAATTTTATTTTATTGATTGTAATACGAGGGTAGTATAGGTTTGACCTGGTCTTTCTTAGACAGCGATAATAATAATATCACAAAGTTAATGAAACAAATTTTATTTTTCAAAATAATGTCCTTTCTTTAATATAAACTTATCCTAACGATCAGGCAACTTGCAAATGCCTTGACAGAGAAAAATTCTTTTGGTTGTTTGCAAAGCCAATTTTTTACAGTTTCTATTACCTACTCATTCGACTCATAAATTTCTTGCGTCTCAAGTACTGGCTAAGAGACCTAAACTCTGAATTTATAGTCTTTCGATCAATTAAGAAATCGGTTAAAATTGGAGCGTGAATGTCCCAAAATACCGTAACCATCTGCCGGTACACTTTGGATTTCTTTAGCGGCGATGAATTTGAGTGGTGCCATTTCTTACCACCCTATTTGCTTGCTGGGATTTAATTGTGCACCCAAGATTTATCAACGGTAATAATTCGTTCCAGATTTTTCAACTTCAGTATAAAAATTTAATGATAATTCCCGGTGCAACAGAACTAGGTTACATTATGTTGCATACAATTGTCAATATTTATGGAAACAAAACAGTTTTTGGTATTTATCAACTATGTACATAAGTGACTTGATTATTATGAAGTAAATTTGGTTATTGTTCATTGTCTTCAATCAGAAATTTATACTCCCCACGTATATGTAGATGAAACTTCTCTGCAATCTTTAATATTTCAATTTAATTAATGTTGCATTCAGTATCACGTTTAGAAATCTCTGATGTACTCGCAGTTAGGAATTCTGGAATAAGATTGTTTTAGGCATAGAATATCCTACTCCTTTCTGACATAACTGCGGTTTGGAAACAATTTCCGCTCCAGGTTACAATGCAAATACGCCCGGAATCTCAGCGGCATTTAAACTTTGTCTTTATTTCATCCCGTAAAATTAATTAAATCGAGGTGCATCTTGAATGCACGTTCTTTTATGTATAAAGATAGATACTCGCTATTTCTCCATGCAGATAATATTCATGAAGGTTTCAAGACTACATAAAGTTTATAAAATGTTCTCTCACAAAAAGCTATACAATTTAGTTACTACAATAAATAAAAATAACTTTATAGAATAGTAAATAAAAATAACTTTATAGAATAGTAAATAAAAATAATTACAATTTTTCTGGAAAGTGTTTTTTGAAATAATATTAATACATAATACAGGTACCTATACGTAAAGTCTACGTGGTGCAGAAATACTCGCAAAACTCATTCCTGAAATGCTTAATAATCTTTTGTTCGATATAATGTACATTTTGAGATTTACGAAGGATCACGGTCCACTGTAAGGATACCAATAATGGAAATTCTCTGTAATATCGCGGTACTGAATCAGAGACGTGATATAATAAAATCCAATAGAAGCTTCAAAGAAAAGACTTCAGTAGAAAGTAAATCTTCATTGTTATTATTGATTCCCTACTTTTTTTTCTTGTACGTACTCTTGGCGAGATGTATCTTGAGTGCCCAAGCAACTTATTGTCAGTTAAAATATAGTATTGTTTATAATTAATTTACGACATCGTAGATTTACTAAATATTAAAATGTACGTAGAGATTTAGCTGGAATTCTTTTGGTACATTTACATAACAACGATTTGTAACACAAACCATTATCGTAAAAACATTTCCGTGTTAACGTGCCAATAAGGTCGTCTGTGCGGTAACATACAACTGTAAAGTGTCAGAGTGATATAAATTTGCATTAATTTAACAGGTACACAGACATAATATATTATAATGCGTTTTTTTTTGGACACAAAAAATTACAAATTCATGCAGTGCAAATCTATCTTGCTTATAACTGTGCTTACATGAGTTTCACTTTCCCCAATTATTCTTATTCGTTTCTAAATTTTGTTATGAAAAAGTACTTTCATCGTAGAACCCGTTGCCATAGTTTGTGCTCTTTATTTTCAAATATTTAAATTTTCCATCTCGATTGGCAACTTAAATATAGTTACTACACACAAGGGAAGATTATTGAAAGAAATATAAGGTCTGTTCTATAGCTCTGCACTTTTCTACACTTTTTGCACCAACCGCACCTGAGAGAGTGTAATGTAGTTATATGACATAACATAAGTATGAGTGAGGAAAATAGAATAAAGGTGTTAAAAGTGTAGAAAGTGCAGAACTATCGAACAGACCTATGTACAATCGCGAGAAAAAAAAATGGACGTCAATGTCTTTCAAAAAAATTGATGGACTCGTCGCAGTTTGACAAATTTTATATAGCACATGTTGTCAAATCTTATAATAATCACAACAGAACATCTGTCACTGTTTCAAATAAGGACACTGACTAATTTCTTTAGGAATTTTACCACTGATGGCCGATTTCTTCGCCACGTTCAACCGAAGGTTAATTTTTCTAGATGGAATGTGACGTACAGTTGGCTGTACGCATACTATGTGTCACATTTTAACTGACAGATAAATTTAACCTGAAGATAAGACGATGAAGAAATGGGGCATGAGTGAAAGAATAAGTCATGTCCAGTTTATTAGTGAATATAATAACTTAATATCTCTATTTTTATGAACTAAATTTGACGACACACGTTTCCTGAAATTGGTCTCATTTAATTTAATAAAAATTAATCAATTAAAAAAGTGATGTATTAACTAATGAGAATGGTAGTGAAAGGCTGTATGTGTATACCATAAATAATATGTTAAATTTGCATAAAGCATTTTAAATTTCCTATCTAACTGTTTCATTAAATCGATTAATTTTTATGAAAGTAAATTGTAACGCAGTTCAATCGCCGCAGAATCATTTCTAATTTCATTTATCAAGGATAATAGAAATTATATGAACATTGCAATGGCATGAAAGTGTGGTAATGACGCAAAAAAATATTTAATTCATTATGGTGCTGAACAAATCATTGCGATAGGTGGCAGACGAAAAAAGAAATAAATTTCTGGTTGCGGTACACTGCTGATTATAATTTAAGCGACGTAAAAAGTAGTGCTGTTAATATGAAATTGAGGAGTTGCTGACCGTAAACGTCCGGAGAAATATATGCACGCACTGAATGTCAATTAAAAAAGCGCTAACGAGGATAAAGGGGATGATCTATGAATATAAAATTCTCGCTCTGGCTTGTTAAAAGTACTGTCAATTTGTTTGTTGGATATAATCATATTTTCCTTTATAAAATTACCAGAAGTTTATGTATTATTGAATGAGAGTCTATTACGAAAAATTTTAACATTTTGAAAATACTGTAGGTTTATACGAAACATGTTTAATGTCATCCTGATCTATCTAACAGCAAGGGGTGCAACATATTAATTTTCTGAAAATCTGTCGATTTTAATTATGACAGTGACTTTACAATAACAAGGTAAGTCTCTGACTTATGTTTAACCTAAGGTTAATTTATCTAACAGTTGGAATGTGACGTTGCGTCGGTTGGCCGTGGTTGGCCGTACGTATGTGTCACAATCTAACTGACAGATAAATTTAACCTCAAGATAAGGCGATGAAGAAATCGGGCATTAGGCCCGGTTTTTCGATCACAGTTTAACTTTAAACTTCAGTTTATTTCCATTGCTGCTATAGGGATAAACCGAAGATTAAAGTTAAACTGCGATCGAAAAACCGGGCCTTAGAAATGTTTTTCTATCTTTGCCGACAAACAAATATAAAAAATTTAAACTTTTATTAAAAAGAAACAAACTCAGCTTTAGATTTAAATGGTTAGGGGTCGAATGTTTGAAATTCTTTACTTGTAACATTAAACCTCTCACACAAAATACTATTCCACACTCAACATTCACGAAATTGTGAATGCGAGAAAAAAGAATGTGTAATTCACTTGAGCATTAATATAAATTAAAGTCTGCGGGGACCAGCAATTCAAATGCAATTCATAAAATTATTACGCCGCATTTTTGCTTTCCTTTCTGCACGAGAGCGTCTACAAGTCCTCCATGAAATGAGTTTTTACTGCTTTAAAATTTTGCTTTTGTTTAAACCGAATCCTGACGGATAAAGGCCACTATACTGTTTGAGCATTTACAAAGTGGAAGGAAATTTTAGTTATAGTTGATTACGCCTCATTTTTTGAATGGCATTTATTTGTTCTTTTGTGCAAGAAGTTCTTTTGTTATAATTGTCATCACAAAAATGATTTATGTGTACCTACCATAATTATGTGAATCAACACTGAAATAAAAGTGATTATTCATGTTAAGAAAAATACGCTTGGCAAAAAAAAGTAAAATGTATCACGACGTCCTTGCCTGTAGGACAACAATAAGAAAAGAATACTTGCAGAGGTCGAAGTAGTCACGATTCTTCAATAACAGATTAAATTCAGTATTGAAACGTGGTGTTTCATTGAAGACATGTATACTTAAATATGCCTAAAAGATTGTAATCAAATATTCCTTTCACTTCTAGTTAATTGAAATAAGAAGGTATTCCTTTATTCATAAAATTTCTCAGAAGTTATCATTAGTTATTGATGTACAGTATTTTCAAAAATATCGTTACATTTTTCCAACGTTTCATAGTCTTGTGTAACCTTTTTTACCTTGTACGTAGAATACACACTGTAACACACACGTGGTATTATAACTAAATTGGATAATTGGTTGGGAATCCAACAACTAAAAATTGTGTTAAATGAAAACAAAGAATTATTTTATTATTTGGGATTTGTAACTGCTTGTAAAATGTATCGTAGTACATTTGAAATGTCCTATCTTCGGCAGAAAAAGTGTAAGTATAGTCGTCCAAGTTTTGTATCGGTTTTATGATCTTGCTATAAAAAATTAATCAAAGAGACCGGCACTGCGGTGTCTGTGTCTCCTCTCTGTCGCTTTTTTTATAGCAAGACCATAAAACCGGTACCAAACTGGGACGACTATAAGTTCGACAGAAAATTATCAGCATTTGTAGTGAAGGACAACAAACTTTTTAAAGTGGACTCAAGTTTTTAATGTTCCGGTATCAACCAGCTAGATTTTTAAATTTCAAGTGGTATTATCACACTTTTCAGACTTTTATTGGTGACTCTTTCCATCAAAATGTACAAATTACTTCACTTGCTGATGTCGGACAAAAACAAAAGGTGATTATTATTATTATTGGACTAAAAAATGGTGTACCATACCAGCAATCGCCAACA
Source organism: Dorcus parallelipipedus (assembly GCA_958336345.1). Taxonomy (NCBI): domain Eukaryota; kingdom Metazoa; phylum Arthropoda; class Insecta; order Coleoptera; family Lucanidae; genus Dorcus; species Dorcus parallelipipedus. Next base: position 22,153,084 of record OY284475.1, read on the forward strand.
AATAAGCAGAAGACCTTGTTATGGTCGATGCTTTTGGAAATCAAATGCTAGAAGATCTTTAATGGATCAAAAGCACTTTCAAGAAGATGGAACTCCTCCATATTATATGTTACCAGTTTGGCAGTGTAAGAGAGAAAGTGAATTTTAGAGAGACTTTGCCGAGTGCCCAGCAAAGTCTTAGATTATTCAAGACCACCAATTTGCGTGGCTCGACTGATCTCAGCCAAGAAATATTTGGGCTCAACCAAGGGCTCAACAAGAAAATTATTTTCTACTCTATTCATGTAGAACAAAGCTATTACGCCATAACATTTCTGCCATTTAATTAAGTTTTTGTGATTCCTGTTATCAAGAAACTCAATCAAGCGTCTCTCGTAATTTTTCCTTTATCTCAATTAATTAATCAATAACCCTGTTCGTAGTAGAGTACTCGACGAGACGCATTACCGTCATTCAAATTACGATTGTAGCATTATACTTGGCGCTTAATTATCAACAGTGTTATGTTTGGGTTCAAATTTGCGACACTTGATCTATTTTATCTAAAAGCGAGTTATCTCATGCGCACTTACAGCACTAACAGCTCAGTTAATTCGCTTCACTTCTTGAGTTACGCACGAACTTTACTTTTGAAATGGGGGAGCTGGTATGCGTGCGTGATTTCGAAAAGTACGCGCATGGTGCACTGTCCAAAAAGGCACTCGATTATTACAAGAGCGGAGCGGGCCAAGAAACGAGTTTACTAAATAACAGAAGTGCGTTTACAAGGTATGATTCTTGATTAGCTTCTTTTGGGCAGCTTATAAAGCAGGGGGGTGTTTTAGACTGCGCATAAGGCCGAGGTTTTTGACTAACGTATCTAAGAGGGATGTATCGACGACAGTTTTGGGGACGAAAGTGTCCATGCCAGTTGGTATTGCCCCAACAGCGATGCAGAGGATGGCTCACCCGGAAGGTGAATGTGCAAATGCCAGAGGTTTTTGATAATTTGGTTTATCCGATGTTGATTAAACAATGATATGGCTTTTTACAGCTGCACAATTCCACGGTACAGTTTTTATATTGAGTACGATAGCTACCAGCAGTATTGAAGAAATTGCTGAAGCCGCTCCTAATGGAATTAATTGGTTTCAGTTATACATTTACACTGACAGGTACATTCATAGTTATTTTTACATCAAGGTCGCAAAATAATAGGTACTTCTAGTACTTACCAAGCAAGATGGCAAAATATTGCGAATTGCAATTTTCTTTTGGTGGTTTCATTTCGTCGGGTTAATTAACAGTCACTCTGTATATATTATAAGGAGTTTTGAACGCAGTTTCTTTTTCATGCCAACGAAACTGGACGAAAGCAAAGGGAGCGTACTAAATCACACTTTTTTATGTGTCACTTCTAATGTAACTAATAAAGTACGAAATATTTTCCTTTGCAGAAAAGTGACAAAGAAGTTAGTGGAAAGAGCTGAGAATGCCGGGTTCAGGGCTTTGGTACTAACAGTTGATACGCCGATGTTCGGGCTGCGTTTAGCAGACATTCGAAATCAGTTTACTTTGCCGCCTCACCTTAGGTAATTTTTCTTTCGCTTTTAATAGTTATAATGAGTATTGTAATTATGTTGAAGAAAATTTGTTAAAATACTATATCATCTTGGCTTTACAGAAGCTAGCAACTTTTGGTTTAACTGAATACTGTATATTACAACATTCAGTTAGACGATAAGTACTCCATTAAAACAAACTTTCAATGCTGCAAATAAAATTAATATTAATGCCTCACATTTATTTCCACGTTTTTGCAATGAGCCTTATGGTCTTGTAATTAATTGGCATGAGGTTTAATGTTTGTCTTCTTTTTTGACTATACTTTGTTATTGGTGCAAACATTTACGAACGAGGCAAACATGATCTTGCTCATCACTGGCGAAAGCACATGGCTGATGATGATGATTATTTGGAATGTGTTATGAGTTAAAGACTTGTTCTCTTCATGGCCATGAAAAGAAAGGGCATGTACTTTTCCAGACTTGCAAATTTTGAAGGAGAAAAAGCCACTAAGATCAACAAGACTGCTGAAGGTTCAGGTCTAAATAACTACGTAGACAAACTTTTTGATACGTCGTTGACCTGGGATGACGTCAAATGGTTGCAGAGTATCACTCGCCTCCCCATCGTCTTAAAAGGAATTCTGACTGCGGAAGACGCAAAAATTGCCGCCGATTTGGGTGTTGCTGCTATACTCGTGTCAAATCACGGCGCCAGACAAGTGGATGGAGTACCTGCATCTGTAAGTAAAAAAAAAAAAATGCTGCAACCTGAACGCACTTATCTTATCAAATTGTCAGATTGAAGCCTTGCCAGAAATAGCCAGTGCCGTTGGAAGTAAAGTCGAATTGTATCTGGATGGAGGAGTAACGGACGGAACGGACGTATTTAAAGCTTTAGCACTTGGAGCAAAAATGGTATTTTCTTTTGTACATAAATCATAACAACGTCCCTGTCGAGAATTTTTTGCTAAGACCATTTCGGTTTAGGTATTCATGGGACGACCTACGTTATGGGGTTTGGCTTATAACGGAGAAGAAGGCGTTAAAAGGATTCTGGACATCATCAAGAAGGAATTTGATTTTGCCTTGGCATTGACAGGTTTTGAATTATCAATTTCCATCAATTTTTTTTCAACTAATAGAAGGATTTTGTAGGTTGTCCAACACCGCAAGACATAAAGAAGGCTATGGTAGTACACGAAAGTTACTATGCAAAGCTATGATGTTATCTCAATTGTGATTGTAGTATCATTAAAAAAATTAAACGAAAGTTCTTTGCTTAGTTTTAAATGCATAAATAAATAGAAACATTAATAATAGCTAAAGTTAAATAATAAAAGTTCAGCAAATGTGAGATTATCTTGAAATCCTTTTCGCTCTTACATATCGAAATGTTGTTGTACGTATATAGCTACAGATTTTAGAACCGACAGACAGGAAGGGCTATATTTCAAACTTACACAGCAATATCTTCCCAACACCCTTCAAGTCGCCTTGCAATACTCAAGGGAATTTTGACATCCAGTTGGAAATCGTCGATGTATAGATTGTATGGTCGTCAGCTGACACATCAGTTAATATTTTATATACATATATATATAATAGCTTTTTTGAGAGTTCGCACAACTTGATTTCTCATTTTCAATACATCCGAACTGAATAATAAAATAAATCGTTAGGTTTTGATTTTGTGCTTAAAAAATACTCGTAAATGAGTTTGCACTCAATTTTTTATTTTCAACTTTGCATGTGGTGTAAATATTTGAGGTTCACCTCGTAAAATAGAAAGTTTTAAGTAAGCGCGTACATATTGACACTGGCAACGATATTAGCATATTAAAAAAAAAAGTTCTAAGGGACTTTGCGGTAATTGCGTTTAGCGAATTTACATCTTACTTTCCAACTAACGGATAATGTCCGGAGACTAAAAGCTTTCACGAAAGAAATAAGTACTCTCCTTAATTAGAATAAGAATACAAAGGAAGCGTAATCAAATTACGAAGACTTAAAATGCAAGTGTTTCTTGCTCCTGCACGTTTTAAAATCTCACTCTGGAAAGGCGGTAATGAGATAAAGAAATAAGCAAAGCAGTATTACATAGGTTTATAAATTTACTTAACACTTTTTAAATGCGGATTGTTTTTTTTAAATAAATAGGAATAGGAAAAAAAATCATAACTTTCCACTTTTCTGCAAATTCAGTGTCTCCAGAATCTCTGGGTTAAGTTTCTTAACAAAACTTGCATATAAATACTCAGTGTGGTACTCTTTTTTAAATAAATAAATAAATATAATAAGAAGGTGTCATCGTAGTTTCAGAAATAAAACGAGGAATGAAAATAGAACCTACTGAAAAAGTAGCTTCACTACTTGAACAATAACATACGGAAGTAAATGGCTTTATTAAATATTACTATAATTTAAATATACAGCATTTATTCATTATAAGAGATACAATTTGATACAAATTTCATTATCATAAATTCATGCAGCCGGAATTAAGCACGTAATCAATGTATACTACATGAGTTTATACAAGTGTTTATTTGCTGTTCCGAACTCATATTTAATAATCTTCGCCGGTAATTTGCATAGTTTAATGTAACGTATGTGATACGTGTACTAGTTAACTGCATGCAATTTAGTGCTGTATGTTCTCGTTTCGAAGTGTTGCACGCGATAAACAATCTTAGACGTAGCACTAGTACATAATCACAGCCACAGCCAAACATAATTAAGTTGATGTATCCTCGTGTAGGAGAGAACTTCTCCTCCGAGACGCAAACATGTTATTTGTTATACATATTCATGTCCACTATTATTCATGTACAGTTCTTCCGCTCGATCTTTGCAGTTACGTCAGAAAATTATATCGACTCAAAATGACAAATTTATAAATTCTAGCATTGTTTCAACATACGTATTAGATAAGGATAAAAGAATATGTTGATTTCGTTTCTCGAATCGGTAAAGTGTGACGTGACTGCAAAGATCGAGCGGAAGAACTGTATGTAACGCATGTAATACATTTGCCTTCTTGCAATTTTAAGAACTGAGTGAAATTGTTCTTTCACTTTTAATTTGTTGAATCGTCTCTTGGTTTAATTCAAGTCAATAAACACACATGCCTGCATTATTTCGAAAAATAAATGTGTTGAAGATGTTTACATCAAGCTGTACCCGGAATCGAGTAGCCATATACCTATGTAATTGATAAATATGAAACAGTTCAGTAGTTATAAATAACGATACATGTTTTTATATAAAACTCAGTCATATCATTTTTCGATATAGTGTTAGTTATTATCTTACGTGTTGCATTCACTGTGTTTGGAGGTCCTACTCCTTTGAACAAAATGTCACACCGATAAGGTCATATTAGCTACAGCATTTCAAATTGGCAAATAGAAAAGACAGTTTGAAATGCCCGCCAATATTACATCAATTTATGTCAGATGATTGTTTAAGTGTATACATATACCGTTTGAAGGCATTCACTTTAGGCAATAGTGGTTTCATGAAGTGCAACAAAGAGCACCTGTACGCGATTGGTTGAAAGAGTCATCCCTTTCCAAGACGTTAAAAGTGATCTGTGCGTTTGAACCCTAAAAGATATTTCGTTGTCGATTTTCAAATGATGGCAATTTATTTCAGAAACATTCCCTGTTTTAATAATAATTACATTTTTTGTGAATGATACAACCAGTAATTGTATAAATTTATTATTTTTATCGAAAGATGTCATTTACCATCCTCTTACTTAAGTACTTACCGTACTTAATCAAGAAGAGGCTTCATAAATCGATTCATTAGAACACATACATCTTCAACATAAATTTTTACTGCAATAGATCTCTAATCACATCATTATTTTAATTTAATAGGTGAAAGTGAATTAAAATAACATATAAATGAAAAAAGAAATACTTTCTATGGACAAGTTTGAGAATAATCTACGTCATATTTTTTGTAATTAGTAGTCTTTGCGATTACGTTACTTTTTGTCTTCATAGGTACTTAAGCAAAATATTTCATAATAAGTAAAAGTTTACATCTTTGGCATGCAATGAATTTATACAGTCTATTTTACATGCCTCGCTCACTTATAAATAGCATAAAAAGCTCCACAGCGGTTAACGACAAAGATGGAAATGTTCATAATTTAATCCGCATTTATAATGTAGCTTTGGCAAAATTTTGTTGTGTGATTATTTATCACAAAACTGTAATTAAAAATGATGAGATAGTTGCAAAAATCAATTCAAAAGTCGACGTTTCTCTGTACGTTTGATAATACACATCAGGGTAGATAGATAATTGAATTTTACAACAAACTCTTATTTACAAATACATGTATGTTTTGTAATAATTCTTGACAACAAGAAAAGCCCTTCGATTATATTATTGATAATATGGAAAAGGAAACAAATTTATATCGAGCAAAAATACATTTAAAGTACTTTAAATATACTTTTACTCCTTTTTACTGAAGCTGAACCTACATTATCAATAATAACTCGAGGACAGTTACACTCTGTATAATGTATAACAATTCCTTTATACTCATTCACTTCACCCTTAGGCTACTTTTATTGAATAGTGTTTATTTTGCCATAGAAAAACAATATGCTTTTTTCATTTCCCCCTTTCGTTTCAATTTTCTGCACGGTGCACGATTTAAGTACGCATTAATTCAACTAATGACTATGATTAAAATTAAGGAGGAATTAATATATGGTCCTGTAATTGTTATTCGCGAATGAAATTCTCTCCAGTTCTTTCCTAACCCTTTCAATAAATCAGTATCGTTGATAGTTAAGAAATTCATTGGACTTGATAATAAAAATGTTTTGGTCTTGTATGACTGAGTTTACCTTTGTTTTCGAGATAAAAACGTCGAAGTTTCTAACCCAGCGTTTCTCAACATGTGGGTCACGGTTGTGGCGTCCTCGCTGACCAAAAATAGAAAATCAAAGAAGAAAAAACATATTTTTTTATTTCAATAATAATTATTAATTATTATTCGTCGAATAAGTTTGATAGGAGACCCTAAATAATATTTCCACCTTTTTCCCCCCCGGTTTCCTTCTAATTTATGTTTTAAAGATGCCAGAACCAATTTTAGCGTTGAGATTTTCCAATAGTATGAAAACTGGAATGGAACTGTATTAATTAAGCTGTCTATTTGATTTTCATTTTCTTAGTTGGTAATATGACAGTTCTTGTTAATGAATTATTCTTTCAAATTCACAGTTAACAGAACCAACTTTAGCGTTGAAATTTCCCAATAGTATTGTGACGATTGCGGTCCCAGCCCGTCTGATGCGTCAACACCGACGCGTCTTAGACGAGAAGCTTCGGTCGCTTCGTATTCCACGTCAGCGATGATCTGAGACTTTCCGTCGCGAGCGAGAATGTTCGCGAGAAACAACCCCGGCATATAAAAATGCACGCAGCAACTGTCTCTCGTTAGAGACAGTTCGAAATTAATTAAGCAAGTGGACAGTTCGGAATCGAGGTCGCGTTATAAATTTTCGCTCGGCTGTTAACATAAATTACTTATTAGTTTATAAATAAATTATTGTTTAAGTTAGTGTTAATTAGTGTTACTTTTAAATAAATTAGATTATTAACTATTTCGTGTTTTGATTAAAATAAAAATACTAGAACCTAAAAAAACGTTACATTGGTGTCAGGTGCGAGGTTCGTGAAAATAAATAAACAATTAAAATTAAATTGAATTTAAACAAATTATTAAACAAGGTGCAGTGTCAAAAAGTAACAATGGCTTCAAAGAAAGTGCTGTTAAAAGACTTGAAAGTGACTGAATTAAAAGCTGAATTAGAAGAGCGCGAATTGGAAATTTCCGGAAAGAAGTCGATTTTGCAAGAGAGACTTCACCAAGCGCTACTAGAAGCAGGGGAGGATCCAGAAGCTTTTCTTTTCGAAATCTCGGGCGGTCCTGCAGATTTAACTAAGATATTAGAATTGCAAAATAAATTGATGGAACTATCCGGAAATTTAGAAGCTAAATTAAAGGAACAATCTGGAAACTTTAAAGATGAACTGCAAAATAAATTGATGGAACATTTTGGAAATTTAGATGAGAAGTTTCGAGAACAATCCGGAAATTTGAAAGACGATCTTGGAAATTTGAAAGACGACCTAAGTAAATTAATGGAATATTCTAAAAACACGGAAGAAAATGTGAAAATTTTAGAAGAGAAACTTGAAGATAAATTAATACAACAGTCGAGAAATCTGGAAACTAAATTACAAGAACAGTGTGATAATTTGAAGGATGAATTTCTAGAGCAGTCAAAAGGGCTTGAAGGTAAACTAGTAGTAAAAATATCAGAAGAGACAAGGAATCTGCAGGAAAATGTGGAAGAAATACTATTCCAGCAGGATAACAAAATTAAGAATCTCGAGCTAATCATGGCAGGGTTGCGAATGTTCGCGGATCCATCACCAGCAGAAATACCAGAAAATAATGAAGCCCAAACTGTGGTAGGACCAACGGAAACTTCTAAATTGAAAATAAAACCACCGACGTTCGATGGGAAATCTTCTTGGCCTAACTACTTCAAACAGTTTGAAGCTGCAGCAAAAGCGAATGGATGGACGGCCAGTGAAAAAGCCACTTCGTTAATTGTGGCCTTGAGGGGGGACGCTAGCGATGTGCTACAAATGATGCCGGCAGAGGAACAAGAAGACTTCCACAAACTGGTGAACAGGCTGGAGATGCGTTACGGCCAGGCGCATCTGACCGACGTGTACCATGCGCAGCTGAGAAACCGTTACCAGAAATCCGGAGAGAGTCTTCAGGAATTCGAGGCTGATGTAGCGCGCCTAGCCCGGTTGGCATATCCTACAGCGCCTGATCAATTCCTGCAATGTTTGACGATGCAGACCTTCGTAGATGGAATCCGTGACCCGGACAACCAGCAGGCATTGAGAATGGCCCACCCTAAGACATCCAAGAACGCATTGGCCTACGCCTTGGAATACGAGGCGGCGAAGCGAGTCTCGAGAGGACATGTTAAGGTACGAGCTGCCATGGACTTCCAAGAAGAGGAACCCGCCAGCGTCAAGGTGCGATCTGCTGCAGAGGAGCGGCCCAAGGATTATACCACCACGGAGGATATTCGCCACATTGTGGAACAAGTCTTGAGGCAGAAGAATCCTCTGGTGTGTTGGAATTGCCAGGAAGAGGGACATGATCGCAGGTGGTGTCCCAAGGCCAAGCAGGATTCTCCACGAAGGAAGCCACAGGGGAAACTAAGTCTGGTCGCTGCAGATGGACAAACGTCGACGCGTATTCAAAGGCCTCCAAAGACAAAGGCCACGAAAGTAATAGCCCTGCGGCGATTAACCAGCAGTGTCTTCGTGGATGCCACCATTGATGACATCCCTCACACCATGCTACTGGATACGGGTGCGACGAAGACTATCCTGAGGCCCGATGTGATCAAGTCATCAAAACGCACCGAGCCGACTAAATGGAGACTGAGGACAGCAACGGGAACATCAGCGACTGTCCATGGTGAAGTAGAGGTGACCATTACCATTGGATCGACCCCCATCAAATATCGTGCGCTGGTAGCAGAAATAGAGGACGAAGCGATTCTGGGCATGGACGTCATGTGTGCTCATGGGTTCCAATTGGATCTGAAGCGTGGCGTGATGGCGGTTAACAACGAGGAGTTGGTTCTACATCAACGAGAGGACGTGGCCGCTCGAGTTGTTCTCGCAGAAGATGTCGTATTGCCTAGCAGAACCGAGGTTATAGTCGATGCAAACCTGAACGGCGCTTTCCAAGATGGGCAAGTCATTATGGTCGAACCTAACACTGACGATCAGAAGATTGGAAAAGGAGTTCTCGTTGGAAAAATGTTGTTGACAGCGAGGAAGGAAATACCAGTCCGCCTAATGAATGTGAACTGTTTCCCCGTCAACATCAAGAAAGGTACGGTCTTGGGAAGCTGTGCCATGGTATCCTCGATCTCCCGCCAACTAGAAGCAAATGTGCAAGAGAGGAAGGTCCCGAAGAAGTTGTTGGAAATGGTCATGTCAACGGCCCAGGAATTGACTCCAGAACAAAAGACAAAAGCGAAGGACCTGATATGTCGCTATCAAGATGTGTTCGAGGTAGAAAATGGACCTAAGGGAAGAATCGACATCGTCAAACACAAGATAGAGACAGGAGAAGAAAGACCCATCCGTCAAGCTCCAAGGAGGTTACCATTGGCGAAGCGTGAAGAAGCAGAACGCATTATTCACGAGATGGAAAAAGACAATGTGATTGAGCCATCCAGCAGCCCATGGGCGTCACCGGTAGTGCTTGTGAAGAAGAAGGATGGATCCACACGATTCTGCGTAGACTATCGATTGCTCAACAACGTCACTAAAAAGGACAGCTATCCTCTGCCACGAATTGATGACACCCTGGACACCCTGGCCGGTTCAAAGATCTTCTCAACCTTGGATCTAAAGAGTGGTTATTGGCAAGTGGAACTAGCGCCCGAAGATCGAGAAAAAACGGCGTTTTCCCTTGGTATGGGTCTATGGCAATTCACGGTGATGCCGTTCGACTTATGTAATGCTCCAGCGACATTCGAGAGGCTGATGGAGACGGTTCTGTCCTGGACAACGTGCATGGTATACCTGGACGACATAATTGTGGTGGGGAAAACTTTCGACGACCATCTGAAGAACCTGGAAGGAGTGTTCCAGCGGCTTCGCGGAGCTGGACTAAACTTAGTCTCAAGAAGTGCCACCTGTTCCAGAAGGAAGTGAATTATCTAGGCCATATTGTTAATGGGAATGGAATCGCCGTGGACCCAGTGAAGATTCAGGTCGTGAAGGACTGGCCAACTCCCAAGAATAAACACCAGATAAGGAGTTTTCTAGGCCTATGCACTTACTATCGGCACTATGTTCCCGGATTTGCGGACATCGCTAAGCCGTTGACAAAACTCACCGAAGAAGGTCGTCCGTTTGAATGGGACCAACATTGCCAAATTAGTTTTGAACAACTCAAACAGTACTTGATAAGTGCTCCTATTCTAAGTTACCCTCTCCCAGAAGGCAAGTTCATCGTGGACACTGACGCTAGCAATGTTGGTATCGGTGGCGTACTGTCCCAGATACAAGAAGGGCAGGAGAAGGTGATTGGCTACTTCAGTAAAGTCCTGTCAAAGCCGGAACGAAATTATTGTGTCACTAGAAGGGAATTGCTAGCCGTGGTAAAGTCCATAGAACATTTCTACAAGTACTTATATGGCAGACACTTTCTCCTGAGGACGGACCATGCCGCTTTAAAATGGCTCCTCCGATTCAAGAATCCTGAAGGACAAGTCGCACGATGGATTGAACGACTTCAGGAATACGATTTTGAAATCCAGCATCGGGTCGGAACTAGCCATAGAAATGCCGATGCTCTGTCGAGAAGACCTTGTGCTGAAGACTGTAAGCATTGTAGTCGTCTGGAGGAGAAAGTAGCCACGACTGCGAGGACGGCCGTTATAGACGACAAATGGCAAGGTGAAGAATTGCGACGAGACCAGGAGAACGATCAGGATTTGAAATTGGTGCTGGAATGGAAAAGTAGGGAGGCAAGGCCTACTGGGGAAGAGATAGCACCATGTGCACCATCCGTAAAATCGTACTGGGCGCAGTGGGACTCCATAGTGCTGGATCATGGTGTTCTGAAACGAACCATCGAGAACCAGGAAGGCACGGAACAGAAGACATAGTTGCTGATCCCCAAGAATAGGGTGCCGGAAGTTCTGAGGGAGCTTCACGATGGAACTTCGGGAGGGCATCTGGGAATCAAGAAGACTATGGAAAAGGTGCGCGAACGGTTCTACTGGGTGAACTGCAAGGAAGACATAAAGGACTGGTGTAGGAAGTGCGTAGTCTGCGCAGCTAGTAACGGCCCCCACCGACGAGGCAAGGCTCCCATGAAACAGTATAACGTGGGAAGTCCTTTCGAAAGAATTGCCATAGATGTAGCCGGCCCATTTCCACAAACGAATAGTGGAAATAAGTACATCGTCGTGGTGATGGACTACTTTAGCAAGTGGGTTGAAGCATACGCCCTACCAAACCAAGAGGTGATGACTATTGCTGAAGCCCTTGTCCGTGAATGGATCAGTCGATATGGCGCGCCCATGGAGCTCCATTCAGATCAAGGAAGGAACTTCGAATCGGTTTTGTTTAAGAACGTGTGTACTTTGCTCGGCATCCGGAAAACTAGAACCACTGCACTTCACCCGCAGTCGGACGGAATGGTGGAAAGATTCAACAGAACCATCAACCGACATTTGTCCAAAGTCGTCTCCGATCATCAGAGAGACTGGGACACGTACATTCCCCTTTTTCTACTGGCATACCGTTCGTCCCTTCATGAGACAACAGGAGAGACACCAGCGAAAGTGGTATTTGAGCGAGAGCCAAGGCTGCCCTGCGACTTGAAGTTCGGCGTGAAGCCCGGTGAGGTCCCTGCCGACGAGAACTACGTTAGCGGCCTACGCAGGAAAATGGACGACATTCACAATCAAGTACGTCACAATATACAGACGGCCAGCGACCGAATGAAGGAGCATTATGACATCAATGCTCAGAATGAGGGATACCAACCTGGAGCACTGGTTTGGCTTTACAATCCTCAAAGACGTAGAGGTCTGTCCCCAAAATTGCAGACATCTTGGGAAGGTCCTTATAGAGTGATGAAACGGATTAACGATGTCATCTACCGCATCAGGAAGGTTCCGCATGGCAAACCCAAAGTTATCCACTTCAACCGAATGGCTCCTTACAACGGAGAAGAAATTGAGGGGACAGTACAACGGACGCAAGGTTCCGAAGTAAACTTCGAAACCTTCATGTTTCATCACGCCACAGGAAGTAAGGCGCGATTCGGAGTGACCACAGAGAGACAGCAAGACCTTTTTCAAGTGTCACCAGAGTACAGTCTGGCCCACTGTGTGGCAGAAGACCTAAGGATGTCCAAGGGGATAGCCCAAGTCTTCCGGAAGAAATTTGGTCAGGTCGAGGAACTCCTAAGACAGCACCCCATGGTGGGCAAGAGCCTGCAGATCATCCACACGGAGGCGGAACAAAGACGACACGTGTACTACTTAGTCACCAAGAAGACATCAAGCGGTAAGCCTGACTATCGCAGTATTTGGAGAGCTTTATGGAGCCTGAAGAGACAGCTGGTGGAAGGCAAGGAGACGAAATTAGCCATTCCCAAGATTCCCAAGATAGGCTGCGGACTAGATGGGCTGGACTGGAGGGTCGTTCGCAGCATGATAGAAGTCATCTTCAACGGAACGGGAATTGAAGTTCTAGTCTGCAGTCACCACCCACAGGCAGCTGTTGGCAGTAGGAAAACCGTAGACTGCTATTTCTTCCAGACCGGATGTTGTAAAGAGGGACCAGCATGCCGATTTCGACATTCTCCTTCAAGGCTATCACAAGGAACGTTCCGAGACGAAACGTTTTTAAGAAGGGGGTAGTGTGACGATTGCGGTCCCAGGCCGTCTGATGCGTCAACACGTCGCTTCGTATTCCACGTCAGCGATGATCTGAGACTTTCCGTCGCGAGCGAGAATGTTCGCGAGAAACAACCCCGGCATATAAAAATGCACGCAGCCGAACGAGAGACAGTTCGAAATTAATTAAGCAAGTGGACAGTTCGGAATCGAGGTCGCGTTATAAATTTTCGCTCGGCTGTTAACATAAATTACTTATTAGTTTATAAATAAATTATTGTTTAAGTTAGTGTTAATTAGTGTTACTTTTAAATAAATTAGATTATTAACTATTTCGTGTTTTGATTAAAATAAAAATACTAGAACCTAAAAAAAACGTTACAGTATGAAAATGTATTTTTTTTTAACTGTATCAATTAAGCAGAGGATGCTCGAGGTTTCCATTGCAATCAAAATCGAGTTGCAACAAATTTTTGAATTTAAACATTTTCATATTTTGCTGTCATAGCACTATGGCCACTTTGTGTTTGATGTGGTGTGATGGTTTATTTGACAGCAAATTATAATCCATTCCTTATCTGTTTGTTAACGCACCATGTCGTGAAAGTCTAGTAATCATGTCGACTTAGTTGAGAATTGACAACACCGCTTAATCAACCTGATTTTAGTCGTCACAATTTGACGTATTTTAAAATGACATCAAATTAAATGTCTCTAATTTAACATGATAGCCAACTTACGGGCTTAAAATCACGGCTACTGCGATAAGAAATAGATAAGGAATAGATAATAGTTGCTATTTGTTAATTCTCACAAAATTTTAGGTCAGAAATCGGCCACGAGATGACGCGACTTAAACTGATGTTTGCATTCATTACATAATTAATTACTTCTTTTGAGACACATAAATGGATTAGTTCAAATTTGTTTTCATTTAGGTGTAGCATTACCTTGGTCATTAATAGAATACCTTGTTATGAGCTATCATCTTATTACTATTCAATATCGCTTCATTCATTCATAATATTTTTATTTCATACCTTTCCTCTTCTTTCCACCTCTTTTCGCCATTTTCTATTTTCTACTATCTTTGTTTCTAAATATATTGGGTCAATCCTGTAACTTTGAATTTATTGCCCTCGTTCTTTTTCTTTTTCTTTGCTAGGTTTATCCTTCATTTGTTATATTCCAGTGTTTTTTTTGTCTCCGCCACTACCATTTTTATTTTATTCCATGCCATTTTATATCATTTATACACATTTTACTGTATCAAATTTTCACAATTTTTTTCCTTTGTTCTTTTTTAATGACTGACTTTTCTCTAAAGCAGAACACTGATAATGACGTTCAGGACGCAAGATGTCATGCGTTCGTATTATTTCGGGACGAAATTTTATTATTTCGCATGCGCTAAGGGCGGATTTGGTTAAATTCAACCGAACGCATCACATCTTGCGTCCTGAATGTATCGTGAGTGGTCTGCTTAAGACGCTTTCGTATCTCAATTACTTAAAATTTTAGTTTAAAATATTTTACATTCGGTATAATTACAACGAACTGGCATTTCCGCTAGTGACAAATTCATTACATAGAAAATTTCTGGTTTTGGCAACCATGTATTTTCTCATGTTTTCGATGACTTAGGAAAAACCACAAGATAATGTAGGTAGTAACTTTTTCAAAACTACTAATTATAAATTAAAAAAAAAATGTACGTTATAAAGGTCTAAGTTACGGTTATAATTATTGTATTGTATCGCAGAAGTATTTTTAAAAATGCACCCCAAAAAATCCACTTGATAAAGGACGACATATGATCATAAACGTACGTCGTGGCTGCAATTAAATAAACAACATGAGATAAAGAGATAGGGGATTTTTTTATTATTACGACCGATTACCTCATTAAAGTGTTGTAACATTTCTAGTTACAAGTATTTAAATATAAAATCTGGATACTCTCAGTGTCTCTGTTTAAAGCAGCTTATACACAGCTTTCGAATTTGTTTGTACCCCACGTGACCAAGTTCTGCCTGATAGTTAGGCAACCAACAATACACACTATTGGTAGACCAGCAGAAGAACGAATTCTAGTTGCTAATTTTTCCGATTTACTAATTTTACCGATTTTAGTCAACTCTTAAATACTTTGTTGTGTACATCACGTGGGTACAGGAACAAATGAAAATCCGTTATACTTATAATACACATGCAGTATGTATCTACATGTAAAAGATACGTTTATACCGTATCTGTATCTGGATATAGCTACTTTGAAAAAAGAAGTATCCAGTTACGATAAGTATCCGTATTTTAATCCAGATACTTTGAGAAATGTATTTGTTGCAACACTGCCTTATTATCTCTTATATCTATTTTTTTAAGCTCTAGGGTTTACAAAACTGAAAGTGTTGAAAAATAATGTCCCAAACTATCATTCAGTAATTTACTTTCATTCAGTGATTACGTATACATTTTATACTAAAGAGTTTATACGTATAGAATATGTTCTACTTTTTTTTTAAAGACAATTTACATTTAACTTCATTTTTCGTGCAATTTACTGAATGATACTGCACAATTTAATTTAAATTTAGTATTTATTATATTACACAAAGTAATTTTACCGCGTGATTTTTTAAATCAACTCTTGCCATGGAATTTGGACAGCATGTCGTAGCTTTACTGTAAAATAGCAAAAAGGAGTGCAATGACGTACTTTTCACTTAAGCTAAGACATGCCGTCCAGATCTCATGGCAAGAGATGACAAATAGTTTTAAAAATTACTCGGTATAACTCTTATTTCTACAAAATAGAATATATTCGTCATTCCTTAAATATTCCTCCGATGAAATTTTTACTAACAGAATTTTCACCCGAACATAAAATGAAATACCATATCGTTTCCTGTTATATTAAAAATGGTTCATGAAATTTTTCCAGAGCTATTCCTGCTTCCTAAGCAATCAAAGGCTCAAACACGTAGGTATCCTACATGTGAATATATCAGGAATAAAATTGTATCGATTCCAGCACAGTAATTGAATTTAGTTTGTAGTTCCACGAATAACTGTAACATTACGTTTTTAATATGAAATCGCCGCCGCCGGTTCGATAACAATAATTAAAATAACTTAGGTAGATTAACGTGATAAACGCGTTAAATACAGCAATAAAATATAATTTACAGCCATTACTACAACGAAATATGAACGTGGTATCGTGTTATATCAGTATAAACAAACCTTTAAATAAATCACCCCTTTGGATAAAACGTGGTAAAACAAAATGCACTAAATTTTTAATTATTATTACTTCGATTAGTAAGCAATATAATAACAGAATAAGGATGGAATAATGGAAATTGCATGGGTTAATAGTTCTAGAATACACATCCTTGTTTTACCAATCAGATATAGTTTCAATCTGTATCTTTTCTATTTTAAGATTAGCACTTAAACAACTTCGACGCAGAGATGCAAGGATGAGGATGTTCTTATAGCCACTGAGCCGGAAAATAAATGGTCTTAAGGCTAAGCTGATTTTCTTCTTCTTTATCGCCGAATTATAACTGGAACTTGTGTAGAATATTGAATTATTTTTACCTAGAGTTTTTTAGTTATACTATTATATTAATATTATGATTTTTTTTCTATCATAACTAATTTATATTTATTTGCTTTTTGAACAACCTAATTTTTACAAATATGCAGTATGTTCTCTTAAAAATAAGAAAACTGATAATCCTGAGAGCGGAACATAATTATTGTGTAGTATTTTTAAAAGAGAGAGAGAATTAAAGCAACATTTAAATATATAATAATTTTTCTATATTGTTTAGACTCTAAAAGTGAATGGAAGATATTTAATTTATTAATTGCTCCACTTTTGCAGATATCTTTACACCTTGTTCTTGGATGTTATAAATATCATTACATATGCAACTTCTTCTGCTTCTTACATTAACATGATATATTATGTAAGCTCTAGGCTCCAGTCCGTTGCATTTTATGACCTTTGTAGGTGTGCCTAACTGTTTGGAATATAATTTCTCATACTTTAAAGCGTAATACTTTATATTCTTCCTCTAAGAAATCGCTGCATGTTTCCAATATACGATCTATATTTTATTAGCAATGCAGTTTATCTTTGAAATGGCTAATTTCAGTAGACTTTATATTACCTAATCGTTTCATTAAAAATAATACTTTCAGCCGATTTCTTAGCGGTTTATGCTTGACTTAAGCTCTTATATTATCGCATTGTATTATTTGAATTTCGTTCCCTCAAAAAGTAAGAGTAAATTCTTGAAACGACGAAATAAACTGAAAACGTGTTTCTTTAAAAATAAAATGATAATATTTTGTTGTAATATAAGGAAGGGTCTCCACGGTGAAAGATTTATATGAGAAAAGAAAGAGGAAAAGAAATTATGATACAGCAGTGACAAAGCTCCGGGCTTTTTTAACTGTCCACTTCTGATGTTCGTCTTAAGCAATATCATTTTTTATTTAGCAACATTTCTCTGTTATCCAGTTTATTAATTTCAAAAGAACGATTTTAAAAAGCGTAAACCTAATTGAAATATTTACATAGATTATTTATATTAATGGTAATTCGGAGAAGTACATTTTGAAAACGAATTATTTTAGTAGGCGTCCTCTTTGCTTGTTGTGACCTAAAAAAGTTTAGTGTTTTGTTGCGAGATATGCGTCTCCGGATTTGCGGGAAAGCGACGAATAGATTTACGAGCGCTCCGGGAATCTAACCGGAGTTCGCTACCAGTTACACTTCGTAACCCGCCAGCATCAACCGAAAATGCGCTACTTGTATTATAACTTTTGCATAAGTGATATTTTACGAGAATACAAAACACTTTTTGGATATTTGAGTGTCGAAGTTAAACGCATGTTCTTCCACAAGCATCGATTTTTACAGCTTTCCGACCAGCATATTTTCAAACAAAATTTTGAATTTCTTAGTTTTTGAGCACTGAAGAAACATCATTATTAGTTTTTAGAAGACGATACTAAAGGTAAGGATTGCATTGGTCTAAGAAAAGCTTGTCAAGCATTACCACAAGCTTGTGTGTAACTGGCCTAATAACCAACCGAGAAAAACAGGGCAATATAATTTTTAGTGAGAACTTTATTTGTGGTCTATTGACGTGATAAAACTACTATAAACTCATAGGAGTGGCTCATTCGCATTCATAAATCGAAGGTATCAAACAGTTACGGGAAGGTTTTTTACGAACCGAAATAAATTAAACTGAGATAAATACATTTGAATGACCATATACGTTGGGATGATAAATTGCAAGCAGTAGTAACTCGGTAATTAGCATATCATTTAGCAGTTTTATGTGCACGATACAGTTTTATTGCTTGCTATGACAGCACTACATAAATTTAAATAATCGCAGATATCTTCAAATAGTATCACTGTTGTAAAATCCGAGAAACTGAGACGCCATAAATTAAATCCTAACTTTAGTATTGCTTTCCGTTTGGTGAAATTCATTTATAAATTTAAACAAAAACAACAGGATACGAATACATATATGCGAAATACACTACAGTATATTTAAAAAAATGTTTATAATTGAAAGATTATCTTTGACACTTGTGTTTCAAAATGTCAATCGAAGTTATCAAAGTTTGAGATACTTTATGAGAATATATTATATCAAGCATATATCATCGTGGATGATCGTCACTTATGACATCCGTGTCTTTGTCGTTCCATTTATTTTTTCATAGAGTCATAATAATCATAATATAGTTAGAAATTGGTGATGTATCAAGGAAATGCAATTGTAACTAAAAAATCAGATACTCTATATAATAGAGTTTGTAAAAATTGTATAAACGTAGGTATATCGAAATTAATATAAAAATTTTGAAATCAAGGTGCTCTTTCTTCCCTATTTGTGTGTTCTCTGTTTAACCCTTAATCCTGAACATAGGTAACATCTTTGTTTGTTGTTTTTTCGTTTCTTACATATCCAACGGATTTTAACACGCTGTATACGAAGATATTTATGAATTGTTTTATAATAAAAGAATAATGTTATCGAAAATGTGGAATTTGTAAACAAAAAATAAAATTCAGCACTTGCTATTTATTTATACATATTTACAACACGCACTCAAAAATTGTCAAAGCTTGTAACTGTTCAATAATTAATTTATTAACCAACTTTCGGTTATTGAAAAAAGGAAACCTGTAAATATGAAAATTATTGCGAAAATATTTATACTAAATTTTGATCTAAATAATATAATGAATTAATTATAATTATACAGTGTGTAATCGAATAAGTTTCACTTACTGTAATTACTATTAATTCATGAGAAAAGAAGCGAAGTTGTAACATACTGCGGTGTTTATAAGCAGAACGAGAGATTTTTTCAATTTTTTCATAAAATGTATTATTTATGTTTTACAGGATTAGTTTGCATAGTTATTAAATTCAAGTGTTTTTCAGGTATATTAAATTTGTGTAAATATTAAAAAAAGAAATAGGCCATTTTAAATTACATGTATATTATAAATAAATTATTTAGGATTTTTGAAATGTAAATACGTAGGATTTAAGCTCAGAATTGTAATAATTAGAAAAATTGATTAATAATGCAATGACGACCGGACGTTTGAAGGAAACTGTAAGCATCAGTGCGGAGTTCGGAAATTCAATCAATGAGGGCGCCGCGTGAGCTATTGTAAATGAGAATGACCGGCAAAGTATCATTACTTTGCCTCCGGTTCAGACGTGTATTCAAGTTAGGATCAAATTTCAACTCGGATCCAACGTAAGTAATCGCTGGTTTTACGAAAAACCACGCGAACAAATAAAACTTCGACTCTCTGAACTCTTTTACGATAGGTATTCGTTTGTTCGATTATTCAGAATTTGAAATAAATAAACCGTTGTTTCTGTCACCTTCTACGAGCATTCTTCTTTATTTACACACAAACGCACACGTACACTGACGCAGATAATTTTGAATGTGAAGGCTCGCGAGTGACATTTACATCCAAAATTCATCACATAACAAATACAGTGTACGAGGAAGAATCCAGACTACGAAATACACTGAAAAATACTTCAGAGGAGCAGGAGCCGTCACCGACATCAACAAAATAAGGATAGCGATAAACAAATAAGATTTTAATTGTAAACAAAACAAAGATTTAGAAAATATCGACAAAAATTACCCTGAGAAAAGCAACGAACGCAAAAATTTGCAAAAGATACCAAATAACACAGCATTAAATTGGCTTCGCCCAACGTGGGGCTACAATACAGCAATACGTACGTAGGTCAATAATAACTCCGGAAAATCTACGTTTATTTTTTACAAAAAACTTTTGAGAAGCCTTGGAAGTTATTTATATGCCCCAGCTGAGCGAAGTTTACTATTATATATATATAACGCTATTGACAGGCCGTTTAGTCCCACAGCTTTATCACTTCTTATCCTTAGTTTTTTCTTCCCAATTTCGTATGCCTTTCTCTTGCAAGTCCATCTTTTCCTTGGCCATCCTTTCTTTCTCTTTCCGTCTGGATGTTTTCATGCTATTTTCTCAACTATTCTATCTTCTTTCACCCTCTGTATTTGTCCCAACCACTGCAATAGCTTCATTCTGATGCTTGCCTCATGGAACGTTCCATAAACTTCTTCATTGGAGCTTCTTTCATATCCACTTTTGATCTTTTTCTCTCCTAATATTCTTCTCAAAATCTTCATTTCCCTCTGCAATACATAGTCTTTATTGAGATATTTTGTCTATTATCCATGTTTCGCAAGCACATAAAGCGGCTGGTCTTATTACTGTTTCGTATAGGTACTTACTACTTAGTCTTAATTTCAAACTTCATGACATCACCCTTGATCTTAATAAAATTTTCACTGATCCTCCGCATCTGTTTCCCTTCGTCAGTCCCATGTCAATTTTCTCTTCTTTCTGGCACTGATTTGTTATTAAGACCCCTAAGTACAGGAATTCATTCACCTCTTGAAATATCATTTTATTCCTCTAGCTTTGTTTATTGCTACCGGTGAAACAAATCTCATACATTTACTCTTACTTTGATTTACCTGGAGTCTCATTCCTTCTGTTGCCTCTATCACTCTTTTTGCCACTCCTTGTAGTTCTTTTTCACATGAGAGCTACATCGTCCGCATAAGCAATGACTCGATAGCTTTTATACATCAAATCCTCTTCTCTATTTGCTTTTCTGTCTCTCACAACTTTTTCTAAGGCTTAAGTTAAATACAAGAGGATCGCTTGTCTAAGCCCTACTCTAATCTCGAAGTCCTGGGATACTTCACGGAATACTTTTACATCGCTTCACGTTCTTTCCAATGTCATCTTAACCAATCTAATTAATTTGGTAGGAATATTAAATTCCTTCATTACACTGAGCAACTTTTGGCGCCTGATAGAATCGTACGCTTCTTTAAAATCCAGAAAAAGTACGGCTGCCGGGATCTTATACTTGTAGCAAGTCAGGAGTATCGCCTTCATTATAAAAATCTGATCTGTAGTTACTCTCCCCTTCCTAAAATCCGCTTGATATTCTCCAAGTTAGGCTTCCACTGCCTGCTGCATCAAGACACGTTTGAACTTGTAAGGACCCGAAAAATGCGTAAAGAAATTTCGAAATTATTTTTTTTAAAGCTATATCTGTTATTCCTGAAGGAAAACAGAGAGCAGGAAATACGTATCGCTTTATCAGACTAGAACGTGCTTTCAAACCAACGGTGATATTAGGTTGCGATGATAAAATTTCTCTTTCTCACTGAATCAGCGTTCGGAGATGAATACGCCATTTGGCTAGCATCTGTGTCCGTTGTTTTGATATTCGGCTTTGTAATTAGTTTCATATTGTTTTATAGTAAAAATTGTTTTGGTTTGTAATATTAAAATTTTGCTTATGTAAATTCTATGTTCTTGTTAATTTTTCTTTAATATAAATTTTAATTGTTAAACCTTACGAATTTTATTTAATACTCAAAATAGAATTTAGAGAACCTTTTAATGATCAGTAAATCGAACAAGAAGAGGAGAAAGATTCAACAAAACCAAAAATAGTAAGTCTGAGACATGCATTTAAATTCCAACGCCTGCCCTAATTCATGTTTATATTTATCGCTTGTTATATGGGCCACACTGACTGAGTGAATTTTGCCGGAGCTAAATTGTTTTACGATGTGTTTATAAAAATTGCAACGTGCGTATATCGCACGAATGAGAAGAGGTTTTCAAATAAAAGACGATGCGGTCTTGTGGTAAGTCAGTTTTTTTAACTAGACCATTAATATTGCCAGAATTAATTTTCTTATGCGATAAATAAAGAAGTTACGAAATTAATAAATGAAACTTAATCGATTACATCCTGTATTATTGTAATTCTAATAAAAAATGTTATTAAGAAATGTTACAAAATGTGAGCTTTCACATTTATTTCCTACTTGCTTATTGCATTATTAAAACTTATTATGAACGTGAAAGCGAATAGATTTCTGAAGTACAAATGTAGCGCAATACATCTTCTCTTTCAGGAGAAAAGAAAGTAGAAAGAAAACTCGAACTTACAAATATGTGCTTTAATATTTCAGGAAAAAAGTGGGTCGAGCACACAGCGGATTTTATATATATATATAACTTAAAGTACAAGAGAAGACACTAAACTGGTAATAAATTCTTATATAGCTTTGGTATAAACCCGCATCACCTTTGATATGGCCATAAAGTTATGTTTTTATGTGCTCATTCCAACGACTTCCACTAAGGATATGGACAGTTCTGTAACTAACTTGAAAATCTTGGTATTTTTGAAGAAAGAAAAGTAAATACATAATCGGTTCATTGGCAGAGAACTGCGCTTTCGTCTTTCATTACTTATGTTACTGCTTATCAATGAGTTAGCGTTAAATGCAAATTTATTGTCGGTGGAAAAAGAGACATGGCCTAACGTCCGATAGTTTGTGCAGTCTGTTCCTATACGAAATACGATGCTCGAAAAGCTATAAATTTCAATCAGTGTCGAGTAAGCTGCGTTCGATGGACCATTGCGCGATGTAAACCGAACTCGTGAATTTGTGATTCCCGGAAAATAAGCAGACGCACCGGAAAATTGAAACGTTCTACATAAGTGGCAATTGCAATTTTATTGTGTTAACTGCAACGCGAGTATTACCACAACACACCCAACGATGTCCTTTCATCTAATCACCAATTCCAAATTTTATTTAAAAATTCCATGAACACTCGATTTCTTTTCGCATTCTATTTTATTATGAATATTTTTGCTACAACGAATTTCTCTATAAACTCTTGAAGGTATATAAGTACTAAACGAGTGTATGTTTATTTCAAAATTTTTCTGAAGCACTTTGATCTTGAACTGGTATATCAACAATGGAAATTTCATCAGTATGCGATTCGTTCTTTAATGTTTTGGTTGTTACGAGGGGAGGATAGATTTGACTTGACTTTCTTATACAGCGATAACGATAATAACACAAAGTTAACAAAACAAGTTTTATTTTTCAAAATAATATCCTTTCTTTGAGATAAACTGATCTTAACGAGTAGGCAACTTGCAAGTACCGACAGAGAAAAATTCTTTTGGTTGTCTGCAAAGCCAATTTTGCACCGCTTCTATTAACCTACTCATTCGACATAAATTTCTTGTGTCCCAAGAATCTGGTAAGATACCTATATCTATATTTATACAACAAATATAAAATTCAGTATTCTATAGCAAATATTTTCCACAACATAAATGCTTATAAATAAATTGTCCACGCCGGCGAGAGAAAACCTCAAGCGATATTTTTATGTACACACAGGTGTGTCAGTGAATTATTAGCAAAATAAATCTGGAATTTGTTGGTAGTTTAAATAATACGTTTTTAGCAATACCGTAAATATGAATAATAAATTTTTAGCCTTGTGAATTTAAATGTACCTTGGGGCACAGTTGTATCGATCCACATTCCAGAATATGTTTAGCGATATTAAATAACACTTGTTGTAGAATCAGCGCACAAACATTCCATTTGTTGAATGCGAATTATTGAACTGTTATAATTAAACGCTGTTAGTTAATGATGTAATAACAACAGTATTACCGTTGAATATTATTGGATTTTTTATTCATTTGTCCTGTGCAAAAATAAATTAACAAGTGGCAACAACACCATAACTAGTTTTGCAAAATTTGTAAATAAAAGAGATTGACAATAATTAATCCTGGAAGTGTCTTCTAGTGCAAAACCATTTTATCTTTTAGAGCTAATACTTGTTTTCAGCGGATTTTGTTCAACAAGAACTACGGAGAACTTGATCTAAGTATATACATACATATAATACGACTCGACTTGAAAATGTATTTCAAGATTGGAACTTCGTATTAGCAATTGAGTTTTCTATTGTATATTTGCCAATATGTTATATTGTACGACGCGACGACATAACGTCTGACGTACTTTATCTTTTCATATTTCTAAATCAGATGTAGTGCATTTTTTCTGAATAAAAAGCCACCAAATAAATTACGTGAAAAAGAAATCAATACAATAAATTCTACGATAACAATAAGGACCAGGTAAAATTTGAGAGATATAAAATTTTATTATTTCATTTTATAGAAGAAAGACGTAGATGCATCAGAGCTATTTATAGTCGGTATTGAAATGAAAGCTATAAAAATTTACAGCTTGGAAAACACTAAAGGAGAGAAACGAAAGATATTTAAGGAAAATAGTAAAATGGTTGATGCTGTAAACATGCGCAGAACACTTTATGTACCATAGTTTTTCAGAAATAATTAATAAAAAGTTATCCACGAAACGACAATATCTTCCTCCTGGTTAAGAAAAAACATCAGATGAACGAAGTACATGCGAACTCCAAAATATTTACTTGAAAATGCAGGCAAATTGTACAAAATAAAAATAACAACGGCCGCACTTTGAACATTTGTTTTGACGGATAAACAAATAAATCACTGCAACACGAAAACAACTCAAATCTCCGTGTTAGAAATTCCTAGTATTTTTCTTTAATTTTAATTGTATTTAAAGTTGGTTATTGTCCGATGAAATTTGTATCACAAAATCTTTTAACCGGACACTAAATCTCGCACTATACACTTAACGTTTCACCGTCGTTCGACAGCTTCGTCACTTTTCACTTCTGACGAAGCTGTCGAACGACGGTGAAACGTTAAGTGTATAGTGCGAGATTTAGTGTCCGGTTAAAATATTTTGTGATTTTAATTGTATTGTACATAAAGTTTATTCTCACAAGCAATGTGTGCGTCACCAACATTTCGACATCTTTCTACGGCCCAATATTACTTGTTACCCTTCCCTTTCATTTTAATCAGTCCGTTTTCTTTATTTGATTTATCGCTGATGTTTAAATAATACTAAACTTTGCTAACAACAAAGAAATGGTGATGACAACCAGAATTTAAAACGATATAATCAGTAAACATATTTTTAATTCGTTTGGTTTGTTAATTATTTTGTGTGCGACGTTCAATGAGCAACAAATTCTATTATTATGAAAGACGAATTATTGACAAAAATATGTACAAAGTCTGACAAAATTCCATACGTGCGTTCAGTGTGTTATTTTTTAAAGCGAAGGAATTGCCTGTCGTATTGTTCGCTTCTATGTATTTGGCTTTTGTATACCTTTAAAAACGTAGTTGATTTTAATTAATCTCTTAGCGACGCATTCGTCGTCAGCTGTGCAACTGTGTGTTATTAGTTTTCGGTCAAGTTTCATGACTGAGCATCTCTGATACACTGCGTAACACTATAAACGTTTATTGCACGCTCTCAAAAAGTAAACTTTTCGTTCTCATCTTACGCATGGGCGTAACGTGCAACATTTAATTAATTATAAATTGTATAGAATTATTTCTCATGTTCTGGGAAGTCCCTTCTTTCGTCGGTCACCATTCAAGGATCACCATTTCGGAACACGCTGTAGGTATATGGCATTATAATTAGATTTAATAATTAGAACGGCAAACTTTTTATTTTAATTGGATGAAAAAAAAATCGTGTTTTATTGTGCTTGTCGCGCACCAAATCAGGTGATAATTGGGAATTAGCGGCGAAAATAAAATACGAACCGAAATAGCGTTAATTGGAATCGACTTGTCATCTGAATATACGGATTTGGAAAAACTGATTTTAGTAAACAATCTACTGAAAGCAACTGTACACTTTCGATCGTTGTTGAAATTGTAAAGAGACCGAGTCTTTTCTAAACTCTAAACTAATTAACACGTTCTGTTATTATTTATATCATATATCATTAGGACAATACGTCCAACGTCCAAAAAAAAAAAAAAAAGAACAGATGAAACATCCGTGTATACCTTCAACGTTTACAGACCTCGTTCTTGTTATTAAAAAATAATATGTTTCTCATAATATAATTAACATTTGCATGACTGTTTATAATTCAGAATCAAACATATTTGATTGCTGCCTTGTAGATACATAATTGCATTCGAACGCATATAAATTGTTAATGACATTTATCGAACTACAAAGTGTAACACGAAACCTTTTCTTTTGCGTCGTTTTACACGTGAAAAGCTCAGCCGAGTAACTTTTAATTATGCATATTAGGCAATCGAGTTTATAAACGAAGATCAAGGGCATTATAAACGAACCTACGTGGAATTTTACATGCCCAATCAATTACAAATTGCGGTTTCAGCTGTCGGTAGCGCCAATGGGACCGGTTTGAAAATATTTCTAATTTTTACAGACGTGTACGCATTAAAATTATTTAAGCACATTGCAAATTAAAGGCCATGCATACTGAATGTTAAATATTTGTAACTCCTCGATTTGCATAAGTACGTATAGCTACTATTTTTTACATAGCTCTGAATAACTGCTACTTTCTATTTATAGGCGGCATTATGTATGTACATGTCAAAAATCTTGTTTTTGTTTCAGAACATTTTACATTTTTAAATGAAATATTTCAAATAGTATTATAAAATTTACATATTTATGCTACTGCCAGGATGGCATTATGTAAATGAAGACGAACATAAACATTTCTGCTTTTGAATGGCTCGGTGAATGATAAAAGATTCTTCGCTTCTGTAAGTTCATCTTCATTGCCTTCTTATGAAGTAACATGGAAATAACACAAAATTAGAAGTTATTTTTTTTTTGTCGAAATGATAGCAATTTTGAATTTACATGAATAAGTTAATTGATGATAAATAAAAGTCTGAAAAATAATTAAAATTTTAACTATGTATACATATGGTTAAATGTTCAAGGGGAAGTCAGTTTAAAAGTGCAGGAATAAGGACAAGATATCTTTGCTGCCACAAACATAAATATTTCTGTGTGTAAGTATTATGAGCTCTCTCGAGGTTTCTTACTTGCGATTCAGTTTTCGTCTGCAAGTGCAGCAGCATTGTGATAATTATTCATCAGACTCCTTGGAACTTCTTTTTATCAACGTGATAAACGGTTGCAATATTTAAGACATTCAAAAGAACTACCACTACGATCCTGTGTAATTATTACTAATGCAAACTGTTACTCATACTAACTGGAGACATTTTTACAGAATTCAAATGCAACAAAATTTGAACATTGTGATTATTGTAGAGTATTTAAAATGCACTCATTTTCTCTTCAATTATTATTTTTATAATTCATAATTTGACGTTTGCAGCCTGATGATGACTTAACAGCTGAAACTAATAGCTAGAAAATACGTCTATAAATAACAATTCATATTGTTTATATTAACACTAATTTCAAAACAGAACATACATATATATTTCTTCATGAATGTATTACTATATGTATATGCTAATATTTCAATGGTGTTTTATGATCCAAAAAAAATCATACATGTAAACCGTATATTTGCATTAGCTGCAAATGTGTTTTAGTAAAAAAATCTACTTTTGCAACATTTAAATACGCCTGCCATATTTACATAGTGTATGCAACAAAGCAAAGTTATTTATTGTCATCGGATTGCATAATTTTTTATCATATCAAACGGATATCGCGAAAGCTCAGGATTTGAGTTTCAGTTTTTACGATTAAATGAAATTTTTCGTTTAAATTATTGTAATTGCTTGTGTTCCATTTAAAATTGTTCAGTTGCATTTAATTTTCATTTGCTTTATTGCTGGGAACCTTCATGTTTGGTAACACATCTTAAAGCTTCTAAATTTACCTACAGACCGGAATGAATGTTTAATTGTAGATAATTTTTTATGTCTTTAGTATAACGTGGAGTATTTTATTATTGACTTCTCTCGCCGTCTGTTACTCGTGCACAGCCCGTACAAAAGACGTGCAAGGAAGAGAAGATACAAAGCAGATTCAAATTAAACCGAAGCTATCTAATGCAGAAAGTGTAACATCTGGGAATTCGCTGGCTTAATTTAATGCCTAATTCTAATTATGTTGAAGTTTTAAATGGGCTGTATAATCTTCATCCTCACAAATTACATTAAGCCTACAATTCTCGATGCTTCTGGGGGGGTAGCAAGTAGATACGTGCGTTTCAACGACACAATTATTCAGAGTTACGTTGTACGCTTTTTATACTTATATCCTCTTTTTAACAAATAATAAAATCGCTTAATAAGTGGAGCAGTTAACCACTTAGCTTCGCTTAACATCCTTTTTCAATAAGTCCCCCAAAAATATTCTATGGCATTTTTTATCTCCTCAGGCTAATTATATTTAATTATGTCTATGACAAATTAAAATAGTTTGTAAACTTCTGGGCAGGGAACCGACAACTAAATTGTTCATTTACTATTTAATGCCTTCAATTGTAGTTACAAACTAACAATTATATTTAAATGATACACTGAAACATGAATTGTAATTAGGTTCAGTAACTTTACATTCATAATCAGAAATTACATCCTCTATTCCACTTTATATCATTAACATTCTAAATGCGTTCTGTACTCTTATTTACATGCGTAGTCTTGATATAATTACTACTGATTGTGAGAAGGAGGAAATTACTAGGTTCAATATATGCAAATATTAAAGCGTGCAAATATTGTGCTATAACTTCGTAGTTAATTAAACGTTGTATTGATAGTTAACGTATAAGACTAATTTGATTTCTCTACGCGATCCTACACATGAAATTCTGTGCGTGATTAGTTTACCTATAATAACGTTAGAGCGGAGCATTTTCATTAAATCTGTTTAATATTCCAAAGGCCTGTATTCTACAATAAAATCGAAATTGTTTCTTAAAAAAATTAAAGAAGTATAATACATTTCTTTAAATTACAACAGTGTTTGTTTATTTGATGTGGGCGATACCTTTTTTGAATCACATTCATTTATACCAATTTCGATGAAGCTGTGAAAGAATGCTAATATGTATTGTAATTGACTGACCGACAAGCTAAAATTGGCTCTCCAGCGTAGGATAACGAACAAACGAAAAAAGTTTAGAATTTTCCTCAAAATTAAATACTTTAAATGAATACAGGCAGTTTATTATTTAAGATAACTTTTCGTGTGAGTAATTGTGTTATCTAGCCGATAAAAAAATGAAGCTACATTTTAATACTTCTATGATAACTTCAAAATTAATTATATCTTTGGAAATGTTAAGTAAATAAAAAATATATTTGTTAAATGAACGTTGGTAGGTAACGTGTGCTTACACGCGAAAAAGGAAATATGTAATATCATTTACTTGGCAATATATTTGATAAATTGTATGAATTTATATTCACTTGAATAAACATAAATTCATTTAGTAATTTATATAGTACACCCTGCACCACAACAAGCCTCAAATGATTGCCTCGGAGCAGAGCGCGATCAGAACACATTCGCGGGGCTCCGTCTGTTGATTTACCCTTCAAGTTAGATCGCTTTTATTAAGGCCTTCTGATAAATACTCCACATTCAATTAATAACCGACAGCACAATCTCCACCATTTCAAACAATTTCCAACCCTATCTGACCCAGCTAAGTGGAGGTACCCTATACTTATCAACTTAGGAGCATTTACGAGGTTTTACCATTACATCATTTAGAGCTTTAATTTTATAAACCTCTCAAAATGCAAATTTATATTTGAAATTGCTCTCCGCAAGTAATGAACGAATTAAAATCATTTATTTTGTGGATATTAGTTTTAAATAAAAATTTATCTTGTTTTTAGTTGATTTGTTTTAATGATAACGAATTCAGTGAATTGATTAAATTTCCAGGGTTTAAAAAAATACTTTTGGGATAATACAGTCGCTTTAACTAATCAACAGAACTTATGAATCCAAAAATAAAAGCAAAACTTCTATATATTCCTTTCTATTTCTTGTATATTCTTATATATAATATATAATATATATATATATTCTTTTTTCACTTCATAAAGAATGAAAAATGTAAAAATTTTAAAGTATTTCAATAAAAAAGTGAAAAGTTGGATACACAAGTAAGGGCAGGAAAGATGGGTAGAATCTTTGACAGTTTAAAATCATTTTTTGGAAATAAAGAAATCCCAAAATTGATAAAAACAGAAGCAATAAAAAAGATATTCCTTTCCCTTATATGCCATATTCAATTCAACGTCTTGCAAGGCATATGCAACTGCGAGTCTATAACTTACTGTTGTATACATAGGTAGATAGGGTTTTGCTTTTCTAAATAAAAACTTTGATTATTTTAGCTCACATTTTTCTGCAGCTTTTTTGTTTTGTCAGAGCTTTCAAGTGTGGAATCCCTGCGGTGACACCTTGCTTATGTTTGACATTGTTTAGGTAAGTAAAGGTAGTTCCCAAAATCACAATTAAGAGTATACAAACTTTCAGTTTCTAATTATTATTTAAACTAGTCTCTCCTACTTATACGTACAGGGTGACTGTTAATTAACCCGACAAAATGAAACCACGATAAGAAGCGATGTCCGAGAGTATGGGAAAAATGTTAAAAAAAGTATTTTGAACAGTTTATAATTAATTAAAAAATTACCCCAAAGCCAAGCTGTTGCACTGCGAATGAAAAACGTCGCCACGTTTTATAAACATAGGCAGTATAATAGGACTATACAGAGTGAGTATAAAGTTCCGCAACAAATTAATTATTCCGTAATTAAATTTTTTTGTAAAAAATCCTGAAACAGGTCGATTTTGTTTTCAAAAAAGATACTTTTTGACATAAAATGTTTATTTCAAACGTCATTGGTTTTCAAGTGATGACGTCATCGAGCATTTGTTTTAATGACAATCTATTTTTTCCTTAATCAATTTTGATACATTGGCTCACAAGCTAAATGACAGTATAAGAATATTGATACCTTACTATAAAAATTTTCGCTAAAAATATCCATAAACTTCAAAAAACACAAATTATATTCTTAAACAAATTAATGCATAATTTATAAAACCAAGAAAACAAATAAATATGACAATTGGTTCAATTGTGACAATTTGTTAAAAATTTTGTTAAAAATTGCATGTCATAAAATTATTTAAAAAAGAAAAATTTCATCCTTACAAGGTTCAATTAATTCACGAGCTAAATGAAGATGATCCAGATCGTCGTTTGTAATTCTGTGAAGATGTGATGAGGATCGTAATTTTTTAAATAACATTATTTTCTCCGATGAAGCCACGTTTCACTTAAATGGATCAGTAAACTGCTACAAGAGTCCCATAGCCAACGTCAAGGCAAAGTTAATGTGTGGGCGGGAATGATAGGACGTCTTCTTATAGGTCCTTTCTTTTTTGATGGAAATTTAACAGGCGCCAGGTATCTAGATTTTTTTAAGATTTGATTTGCTTCCTGCTTTGGCCATACTATTTCGTAACCCCGAAGATAACGACGTACCTCTTGAAACAATTTGGTTTCAATAAGATGGGGCTCCACCAAATTTTGCCGTAGAAGTTCGTAATTTTTTAAATAATACATTTACTGACAGATGGATAGGGTTAAGTCACGGGTTTACTTTAACAGACCCCAAAATTTGGACGAGCTAAAGGAGCGAATTCAAGAAGAAATGCGGAATATCAGCCCGGATACAATGAGCAGTGCCATAGAGTGTTTATGTTTGTGTAGGAATGTGTCAAGCAAAGAATGGGAGCCAGTTTGAACATTTACGTTAAATTTGTTCTTTAAGAAAGCTTTTAGTGTTTACTTGTTGTTTTGATTTCATAATTATAGATTTTTTTAAGAATATAATTTGGACTTTTTGAACTTAATGTGTATTTTTTTCAAAAAAATTGTTATGCAAGGTATTAATATTCTTGCACTGTCATTTAGCTTGTGAGCCAATGTATCAAAATTGATTAAGAAAAAAGTAGGTTGTCATTAAAAAAAATGTTTGATGACGTCATCACTTGAAAACCAATGACGTTAGAAATAAACTTTTTATTTGAAGAAGTATCTTTTTTGAAAACAAAATCGACCTGTTTCAGTTTTTTACAAAAAAATTTAATTATAGAAAAATGAATTTGTTGTAGAACTTTATACTCACCCTGTATATTTTATGATTATTATTTTATTGACTTCTTGCCTGCACGACCTTGACATATATCTCAATTTCGTGTTATTGCACGTTTAACAGTTGGGAACGGAAGTCTGAGTTGTTTCTTTTACGCGGCGTATTTATTAGTAATTTCTAAAATAACTGGAATAAGGGTAACAAATAATTGTGTAAATAATTGTTTGTTAATTCGTGCGTATTAGAACGGAATATACCAGCTACTTCGTCCGCAAAAATTTAAATCTGCTGATCGCAGGTGTCAATGCACGCAGCTGCTAGTAAAATCTTTCGTTTCGTTATCACACGGAGACAATAAAGCTATTGGCAATAAGACAATGAAACTATTAGGATACAGTTGTTTTAAACGTCCCTGATATTATGCGTAGAATTTTTGATCAAATCGCGTACGTGAATATATGTCACATATTACGAGAAAATGTATAAAAAATTCTGTGGAACAGTTTGTAATTAATTAATTATAAATTTACCCAAAAAAAAAGTATGTTTAGACTAAAACGTACGTATGTCATAAACATTTTACAATATTTACTCAGAATAATGTTTATAAAACTTGACCTTCCATAGCAGACGTGTTAAACTGCATACAGACGGATCGATCTGAATGCTGTCGGTGCTCAGTGTGGACGTAATATTTTATATCCAAATTTGTTTACTGACGACTTCGAACAACTGGATCAATGGCGAACAATATCATACGTCCTCTTGCGGAATTTTTACGAGAGCGCGACGAAGCAATTCGCGTCCTTTGTCAAGTCTGGACACAGCTTTAACCAGCTGGCGAAATTATGCGAATAAGTGCGCTGGGTGGAATAATCTACTTCAGCTAATTTGCATGCATTTGTTAAGTATTTGACGGCGTCAGAAGTTGACCGAAAAACGGAGTTAACATGAAATTCCACTTAATGGTCAAGTTCACGATCGATGCTACGCTATGCTATTTTTTTAACCACAGGAGCATCGTCGTTTTGGGGTTAATTTTTGAGTGATTATTTCTCGAAAACTATAGTAGAAACAATGGGCTCATTCAACATTTTTTTTTTAATATTTTTTTCGATAAGTTGTAAAATAAGTATACTGAAATTTAAAAGAAAATTTTTTGAGCGTTCTATATGCCGAAAAAAAATTAATAAAGTAGAGCTTGTGTGACGTCATTGTATCCGTCTTCCAATGTATTCCTTATGCAATTTCCGCGCCATTCTCAACTTTTCAAATATTAAGCAATTTTGAACTCGAATAACTTTTAATATAATTTTTTTTTTCGATAAGTAAAATTCGTTTTTAAGTCAAAATATTGGGTTTTTGAAATTCATTAAAGGGGCCCACTCTTTTAACATTTTCCCATACTCTTGGACATCGCTTCTTATCGTGGTTTCATTTTGTCGGGTAATTAACAGTCACCCTGTATTTCTATGTGAGGTGAGGTAATATACGAGCCGATCTTTATTATGTAACAAAGCTGATGTTCGTTGTTCCATTAAGAGTATTTGTTAAACAATTTTCGTCCTCGTTTATTATTGTAGTAGAGCATCATGCTATAACAATTTTCCTTATGAGATGAGCAAGTTGTTTTTCCCCCCTCAAATGTACTAAGGTAAAACCACAAGTCGAACCGTGTACGTTTTGATTTGAGACCACGAATTCAAGTGAAACCTTCTCAAGTCAGCGATGGATGATCTACCATCTATTAATCTACCTCCTTCGACCTTTGCTCACGAAAGTGTTATACAATTTTTTGAAACGCTTAATACCCGCTCATCAGAAGAAAATTTAGCGCTCGAAAGACAGTTGCTGGTGTTAAAAGGAAAGAGAGAGAATTTACTTAAAAACAGAAAGAAATAGAGACATCTGATTCGTGCTTACACTTCGCGGAGCAGCAGTTTCATCTTCTCGCGAAATTAATTAATTGGTATGTTGACTATAATCTTTTCATGTCGGTGATTTCGTGAATAAACATAAGTAAGATTAACGCTTTCATAATTATTTACAGGAATGCGAATACCGTACAGGCATTGTAGCACAAATTGAGAAGCAAGGAAGAATACACATTTTTAATAAGACGTTTCCTAAATAATAAATAATCTTAGAAAAGGTCGAGTATTATTATTATTATTTTTTTAAATACAATGAAATAAGAATACAATTAAACTTCTAGTTTTCTTTAGCTATTATGTTTTTCTTATATCTTATTTTGGTCAAAATCGAGTGATTTTTTGGGGGCTCGGGAATTTTGTGACCGTTTCGTTTTTGAAATGATTTAAAAAAGTGCAGGTTTCTTTATTTTTTAAGAGACACTCCGAGGTGAGTTTCATTGTTTTTCTTTTTATTAATTTTTAAAGCAATTTGGGACTGGTTAGAGATCCATTTGTAATAATACAATTTAAGTGGCTCGTCCGGACGATTTGACCTAGAGGGGCGCTCATTTTTATTTAAAAAAAGGTATACATTTTGGAAAAATGGGTATTTATGCTTGAATTTAGATGGCTTTTTACTCTCCCAATTCGGGCTAACCTAGTGTTTTTTTCTAGATCTCTTACTTTGTGACTGACTACTTAGACTCTTTATGGTATTGTTTAATTAAAAAAGTAATTTGGGAGAGACGAAATTTTCTTTTTTTTTATTTTATGGAGATTTTTCAGATTTTTTTGTCTCCCAATAGAGTTGCGCTCGCAAATTTTGTAGTGGTTCGTAAAAGTGGATCTTTTGTATTCATTTTTGTTAAAAAATTCTCGCTCCACTAAAAGAGGTGCGCTCGGTTATTTTTAACTGTTTTGGGGGATTCAAAATTCATTTAAAAATTGTGTAATATCTATTTTTTCGTAGATTTTTCTAAAATTTAAAGGTTTCTGTTTAAAAAAAAAATGCTCCCCAAATATGAGAGTGCTCGGAAAAGTTGTTGATTTGAAAAAGTTGAATTTTCATTAAGTTTTGTGTGTTCCTGTTTCTTTATTGTAATACTTCTAAAATAAATTATACTACTTAATAGCCATTTTGTGACTGCGAAGTTATTGATATTTATCTATTAATTAATTAATATAGTGTAAAAACGAATATAGTGTAAAAAATTTCACAAATGTTTTCAACTATTTTACTACTTTTACATATTTTATGTCTAATGAAAAAAAGTTACCGATTGGAGGATTATTTTTACTTTTCGGGCACACGTCGTTACTCGAAATTTATAAGTGATAGAATTTTTTTACTTTCGGATTCAAATTTAGCGTATTTCGAATATTAAGAATCACCTATTACAATACCAGTGACAAAAAAATTATTAATTTGTTGACTAGTGTTATTTTTAATAATTGGAAGATTCAAAACTCATTTAAAAATTGTGCAATTATTGATTTTTTCGTTGATGTTTTCTTGATTTTAGATGTATTATGTGTAAGACGAAGAGACATGTTTAAATAATAATTAGAAATTGCTTTTGGGAACTACCTTCAAACAATCTCAAACGTAAGCAAAGACTCATCATGGATTCCACGATTCCAGTGGAACAAATTTATTATTGTGACTGTGTACCCAATTTTAAAGCACCCTTCAAATAAAAGCTTGCACGTTCGAATGAGGTATGTTTGAGAAAAAATGTACCTCTTATGCCTCATGATGGAACTTGATGAAACTTATTTATGCACGAAAACATTTATTGAGTAATGATTACAAGAAAATATGTGTGTTTGTTTACAATTTTTACATCAGATTGTTTTTTCATATGATGATTTGATTTTGATGTTGAATCGTATACTTGCAGTAGAATCACACATAATAATAATAATAACTTCTTTATTTCCCCGAAAAGTGCAGTACAGTAAGTTTAGAACAATGTAGGCAATACAAATGAATAGGGAAACCCTAAGGCGGGGTTCACAGAAATGTGGTCTTCCACCCAAACCGTACACAAAGGATTTTAAAAGTCTTGATTTAGACATAAATACTAATCTAACTTACTTAAAATTCTATGATAGTGCAAGCATGCAAAAAAAAAACAGAAAAAACCAATAACTTTCTAATGTAACATTAGAAAAGAGAAAAAAAAAGAAAAAAAAAACAGCAGCTATGAACTTGCGAGATTACAATTACCGTCTGACTGGTGCACAAATAATAAATCCCTTAGATGACTTAAATCGAGCAACATGGCCTGCCTGACGTAATTCGTACAGGGCCTCGTTCAGCAAACAAACTGCGTCGAATTTCTTCAAATCTTCTAACATCGTCTTCGCTTCTTCTTTAAAAGAAGGTTCGGTATGAACGATGCGGTCTAAAATGTCTTCTAAATGAAGATTTCTTCTTCGACGTTACCATTTAAGTATGCTGTTGCAATATCAATCTGTTCAATTTTCATGTTCTATTGAACTGTCATAGCTATTGCAAAACGTATTGAACTTAACCTGGCCACAGGAGCGAATGTTTCATGGAAATCAATACCAGGCCTTTGAGAAAATCCACGCGCTACAACGCGTGCTTTTCGTTTCTCAATTGTTCCATTAGAATTTAACTTATTGCGTAGAACAAATCGATTTCCAATGATTCGTTTGCCCTTCGGTCGTTCTACGAATTTCCAAGTATTGTTTTTGATTAATGACCGTACGACGCCATAGCATCTTTCCATTCTTCAGAATTTACTCCCGATATTGCTTCTCTCACAGGAATTTCAGCATTAAACGCTAACTGCTTTCTCGTTTACGTTTGTGATATATTCTTTTCGGGGTCTTCCTCGCCGTCCACTTCTAATTAAATGAGGACGTCCACGTTTTCGAATCACATTATTTTCGTCCTGACTTTCTACTGTTTCTGGTTCTTCAATCATCTCCTCCAGATCCTCTTCATTTTCATCAAGGTGTGTCGAAGATAATTGTACATCGATACAATGATTGATGATGATGATGATGATGATACAAGTTTTTCTCTGGATAAAAGTCTTCAGACGATGCTTTCAAAATTTCAGCAGTTCCTCGAGAAATTTAACATCACGAGTACTTTAATTTTTTTTAGAATTTGGGAGTCAAACCCTGTAACCTTTTGACTCTTCAGAATATCCAACGAAGATTCCTTCTCTTGATCTAGCATCGAATTTTCCTTTTGTTGGAGTTTTATCAATACAAAATACCTTACATCCAAAATCTCGAAAATATTTTACGGTTGGCACCTTGCCATGCCATAACTCGTGAGGAGTTCTTCCATCAAGCTTTTTAGTTGGGCAGCGATTCCTGATGTAATTTGCTGCGTTGACTGCTTCTGCCCAAAATGACGGTGGTAAATTTGACTGAAGCAAGAAACATCGTGCTGATTCCACTAAAGTTCGATTTTTCCTCTCTGCCACTGCGTTCTGTTCTGGACTGTAAGTAGTTGCAAGCCGACATTGGATGCCTTCCATTTTGAAATATTCGTCAAACTCCTTATTTACGAACTCTCTGCCATTGTCAGACTGAATGGCCTTTATTTTTATATCGTGTTGCTTCTCAACAAATACCTTAAACGCTTTAAATTTTTCTAAAACTTGATCCTTACTTCTTAGGAATATCACTTCCGTCCATCTCGTCTAGTCGTCTGTGAATGTAATAAAGTAACTTGCTCCACTGATAGACTGGACACGCATCGGACCGCATACGTCCATGTGAATGAGACCCATTTTCTCCGTTATTCGATTTGAAATCTTTGGAAATGGAGGACGTGTCATCTTCCCCTGAATGCAGATTTCACAGTTCACATTTCCAATTTCATCCTGACGGTTAATGCCTCGAATAGCTCCTTTCTTCGATGCCTGGACAAGATCATGGAAATTTAGGTGGCCCATTCGCCGATGCCAAATGTGAGCAGCATTTACCGATGAAGTTGATGTTTCAACATCTGTTTCAACGTTTTGACATCTGTCAGATACAATACCTTTTACATAGTATAGATTGTTGTCGCGCTTCGCAGTCAATAAGTCAATATTACGCGACCATCTACATCCATTACTGAAGCCTTTTGCTCGTCGAACACAATTTTATATTCTTTATCTGTCATCTTGGATTTGTTCGTAGTTCAGGGTGGTTCAGGCACATGTAGCGTGTCATTCAAAATAACATCCCGCTTCTTACCATTTAATGTAGTTTCTATCTCCACAATTCCCCTTGCTTTTATCACAGTAGACGCATTGCTTGCTAACTTTAAGGTAACTTGTTCACTATTGCAAACCTTGATGAACAAATTTATATCTCGACAAAGGTGTGACGTACTCCCACTGTCAAGGCACCAAATATTCGTGTTGTCCGCAATTTGACATATGTCATTAGTTGATATTAGGTATACTCGAGGAGAAGATCTCTTGTCCACTTTCTGAGATGTGCAATCTGAAGCCCCTTTTCATGACACTTGTTGCATCTGTATTTGAATGGCTGCTTTTCTTTTTTCTCTTTGCCGTTCAATGAATTATTCGGCTGTTTTTTTCACTTCTTTGTAAACATAGCATCCTGCTGCGAACTTGAGGATGTCGTGATTTTTCTAGCATCTTGCTCTTCAATTATTTTGATCCGTAGATTTTCCGGAGTAGGAAGCTCATCACAACTCTCAATAGCGACTCTAAAATTTTCGAAACTTGACGGTAGGCTTATCCACTGCATCGAAGAAGTTGTGTAGGTGTTCATTCATTTTCTGCAGCGTAAGCCCTTTTAGCAGTGTGGCTTTACGAGCAGGTCCCTTTGACTCAAATATCTTATTTAATTATAACCATAATTCTCGGGATGTTGTGCAACTTTTGACTAATTTTAACTGACCTGCACCTATGGATAAAATCAAATCTGACAGGGCCTTTTCATCTTTGGCGTGCCAATCCCGAATTGCAACAGCATTAACTCCGGTAGGTTCTGGCCTTTCTATTTCATGGCTAACGTAACCCCAGGCATCATTTTTGATTAACAGAGCACGCATTTGCATTTCATTACAAGAAAATATACATATGTATTTGTTTACAATTTTTACATCAGATTGTTTTTTCATATAATGATTTGATTGTGATGTTGAATCGTATACTTGCAGTAGAATCACACATCACCAATACCTCACTTAAATTACGCGATCCTTTGGCTTGAGGTGAGTAGAAGTGAGGAATTTGTTTCCCGCCTTATCGATTTAAGAATCCACAAACCTATCATCAGTAATGAATGTTCGTCCTGCAGTTGGAATGGGGAAAACTAATCATAAATTATTGATACAAAATACTTGCGCTGAAAAATTGCTAAACGAAAAAACCCGTTTTACAATAGAACAGAATGGAAATTATTACAGGGTGTAAATAATCCAGGGTGTTACTGCACATTATGTCATTAATTAAAACCACAAATAGTACTCAAAAAAAGAAAAGAAAATTTCATTATATGTATACAGTTAGGCAAAGGTCAATAATAATAACCTGGATAAAAATTATTTTTCTTTTTCTTGGAAATCGTTTGAGGGGCATTGAATGTCCCAGGCTGAGCGTGTTGATAGACAGCTATTATCCGTCGTCTACTAAGTCCTAAAGTAATAAATGCCTGATGATTTTAAAAACCATGACCTAGCCCACAGGTTATTATACTTAAGGCTGGTCAGGATCTCGTGTTTAATTTGAAAGAAGATAACTGTAAATTCTTAAAAGTTTTTAATATTATGCAGGTATAGCAATTAATTAATCAGTTTTGTAGTGATCCATACTTTATTAGATTAGAAAACAGCTTCTAGGGCAAGGCCATAAACTCGTAATTTATAATTTTCAGAATGAAAAAATTCCGTAAAATAAAGACGCACTGCAGGTGCAGCAACACGAGTGCAGATATCACAATAAAAAAAAATGGTAGTAAATTGGTTTATTAATTTTTGAGTAAAACGATAGTACTTCCTAATTTTTGTTTATTATATTTATCTAAATATTTTTGTTTATTATATTTAGATAAATATAATAAACAAAAATTAGGAAGAAAATGAGAAGAAATTAGAAAGAAATTAGAAGAAAATTAGGAAATTAGGAATTTTTGAGTAAAACGATAGTACTTCCTAATTTTTGTTTATTATGTTTATCTAAATATGATTGATTCATCTTTGGTCCAGAATTAGGTAATGAATTTTTGAGTAAAACGATAGTACTTCCTAATTTTTGTTTATTATATTTATCTAAATATTTATCTAAATATAATAAACAAAAATTAGGAAGTACTATCGTTTTTCTCAAAAATTCATTACCTAATTCTGGACCAAAGATGAATCAAATAGTTTATTAATGTTCCCGTTTTCTAGAAACAAAATAAATTTCAAAAATTCACGCCAGTTTCGTAAAAATAAATGTTGAATTAAAAATTTCAATTATCTGCACTTGGACCAGCGTTTTTTTATGTCTTTGACATGACAATTTAATTTGTTTAGTTGTGTACGTTTTAGAAATTATTGTAAAGGGTGAACTCGGCAAAATCCGGACACATAAAAAAGGCTATAAAACAGAAATCCCAAAGTTTTTGAGAAAAGCAAATATCTATTTTTAAACTACTCAACAATACTAAAAATTATAGTACATTAAATTATTCCGAATTTGTAGCATATGCTACTGAGCGAACTTTATGGCGCACTCGTCGCATAAGTTTTTGTACGATGGCTTTATCAACTTTTCGAGACGCCCAAAGCCACTTGTATCGGAACTGGTCGCTGGTTGTGACCGTTGCGGCATTCTTCTTCAAGATTGTCTTCACAATAGACCAGAATTCTTCAATTGGCCTGAGTTCTGGGCTATTGGGTGGGTTAAATTATTTAGGAACATAATCTACTTCATTATCAAAAATTACCATTGGATCGTTTCATTCGAGTAATGACACGTTGCCAGATCTGGCCAAAATAATGGTTT
This sequence comes from Dorcus parallelipipedus, assembly GCA_958336345.1. Taxonomy (NCBI): domain Eukaryota; kingdom Metazoa; phylum Arthropoda; class Insecta; order Coleoptera; family Lucanidae; genus Dorcus; species Dorcus parallelipipedus. Next base: position 22,194,560 of record OY284475.1, read on the forward strand.
ACTGTCATGTTTATTAAGGAACGGCAACAGGCGTTTTTTGGAGACATTCTTTGCGGTACATCTCTGAGTTTATAGTTCCAGAGGTAATGAAGGGGGTGGTGTTCAAGCCACAGGTGCAGATGACCTGCCAAACAAGAAATTTTTGTGAAAATTTTGCTTTTATCTTACGCTTGCAAGCTTCAGGAGCATCCTTGCGACTGCGCCAGACTTTAAATTATTCCCAAAAAGCCATGTTTTTAATAAACAGGCAGAAAATAAATTTGCCGAATTACTTAATTAAACCTTTCACTTATTAATCAAATAAACATACTAAATATAGTTTTTATTGTGATTGGCCTAGTTGGCGGATTTTTTGTTTCTTTGATTTGTTTACGTCATTTGTATAAAAAACCTGACCAGCGATATAATTAAAGTTTTTGAAACAGTAGGTTTCATCGTCCATAACAATTCATTTGGATGTCGTTAATTTGTTTTCATAAAGCTTTCTACGGCGGGATTTTTCTTTTAAATTTTGTTTTGCGTCTCTATCAGGTACTGTTTGGGCTTTAAAACTTTTTAATCCAGCTCTGGCTTTAACTTTCTGCACTTATGTCTGGGATTTTTTTACCTTGACCGCAACTTCACAGGATGAAATCTTTGGATTCTTTGTATATGCTTGAAGAACCTTTTTGGCCAAGTTATGTTCAGTTTGACCATGTTCACCCCCACTTCCAGACTTTCTTTGGATAGTCAGGCGTTCTTTGAAATGTTTGATGACATCTGCAACCGTAGATTTGGGAATTTTTAAAGTTTTAGCGATCTGACGAACACTCGCGTTTTTATTTTGCATATGTTCGTGCAAAATCAGTTTTCTTCTTTCCAATTCCAACGAAACCATTTTGACAACTAATGACACGGCGACAATAGTACTGACAGATTTTGTTTTTGTATATTCTGACTATCTTGATGCTAAATAGCAGCTACCTTGATGCAAGGATTGCTAAGATATGCACTGTCAAAGGTGTCCGGATTTTGCCGAGTTCACCCTTTATTTTAATTTCGTCGTAATTTTTACGTTTCATAACATAGACTCATTCGCAGATGTAAAAAGAATATGAAGCAAAGGTTACTCGTAGTTATTGAAACATAATTATCATTTTCCAATAAATGAGATGGAATTTTCGTGTTTGATAATTATTTAAAATACTAGGTGCTTCATTTATACATCAATGTGATTGGTTCACGAAAGTACAGTAATTAACTTGTTAAAGTAAGTTGAACAATGTAATCACCTATTGAAGAGACGTATAAACAATGTTCTTAATATATAATATATATATAATTAGATATGTTATAAAAAAAAAAAAATAAATAAGTAATTACACGCCGATTGACAGGTCGGATTCATATTCGACAATTTCACGTGTACAGTGAGACCATGACTCCGAATTCTTTTGAACGTAAATAAAAGGTCCATGCGATCGGTTTATGACATTTTATTGGATATGAATTGCTTAAACAACTTATAATGAAGCAGAGCTTTCAAAACAAAAGGACAATGCCATGTTGTGTGTAGGTCAGTTTTTTATTTTTGAGCTATATCGTGAAATTTGCAGAATCGGTCCCTTATATGATGGGGAACTTACAGTTTTCATTAATGATATATGTTTAATAACACTTTGTATATACATACATCGTTAGTACAGAGGTGAGGTGGTTTGTGACATGGCGAATAGATGATGAGTAAATGGAGTGAAAAAAAAAAAGATGACATGTGAGATTTTATGTAATCCTCTTGGATAACTGGTGCTTCCTGATTTTCCGATCGACGCGACGGTCGGAATGGCAGCTCCAGACAGTCTCGTCGTCTCGGATGAGGTATTCGATGATGCCTCGGACGTTGTTGGTAAATTTTCAGTGATTTTAGTGGTTTTTTTTTAGAAAAGAGTCTTGCCCCACTAAAGGTGCGCCCGGAGCAACATTTTATACTCTACTATGCATCACTGCTTTGGCCAATGGTTGCGTTATTTTCTTTTTGTTTTCTTCTACTAACGATAATGGTATCATTAAAGGTTTCTGATGCTTCCGATAGAAGCACCTTTTTATTAGACAGTGGAATTGTGCTAATCCAACAACTGCTACGGCTTCATGAATTAAGATGATTCCGGTGTATGAGTGCACACGACGCGCATGAGAAACGCTGCAATGCGCGGGATCTGGGCGGGTGCGATTAGAAAGTCTCGCGTTCCGGACTGAACGCGCGGATCAGTCTATCGTGGACTTCGTGTTTGTTTGTGATCACCCGGCTCTTCTCCATCCCGGAACTTCCGCGGATTTCGCGAAGCACTTGGTGAACTTCTAGTAACCTCATCCATTCTCTCTCCCTTGATTTATTGGTATGTTTATCTTTATTATATAATGCTATTAGAATCCTCTTCACAATACCCTAATACTTTTAATAAATTACATGAATCTTATTGTTTTAAACAAAAAAAATATATATTCAAACTACAAAGTTTAATATTTCTTTGTAATACCGACATGGAAATAGAATATAAGCAATTGACGATCACTTGTTTATTCTTGAAAAAAGTTCCATGATGTTCGGTAAAACGTGAAGAGTAAATGGCAAGTTACGTAATAATGTGGTCACGATCAAAATGTGGAAATAGTAAATTAAGAAATTTCTCGTCTTCTTTTTTGAAGAACAGAATGATTTTAGAATTCTTGTGCTAGTCAGCTATCTGTTGTTATAAGTTCATTGCGTCTATTTAAAATATTTGGATTAATTATGTGAATAGGTTGACGAATATATTTATAATAATTAATACCTGTTTTTTTGGTTGTTTTAATTATTACATGTAAAACCCTACTAGATCTAAAAATTAAAAAAAAGTTGTAAATTGCACTTTGATTTATTTAGACGCACCTGTTCTACTAAAACGTGATCTGATTGCCGTACCCTGTACATTCACGTCGCAAAAAAGTAAATAATAAAGTAAAAGGCCTTCAAGGTTTTCTTTAATTTTTAAACAATTTCTTTCATCGAGCAGCTGTTACAACTTGCAGAATTCAGCATTTTTAAATAAATGAAAATTAATCCTTACCGTACGGACGGACGACACGTTAATTAGGTCCGAAACTTTCATTGAAGTATGTCGAAGCGAATAAACGAGATGAAATTTAATTGCTACTTTTTATGACCTGATTTTTATACTCTAGTAAAATAAATCAATATGGAGGCGTACACTATGTTTTTTTTTAATTAATTGTAAAAATTATGTGCTAATATACATATTTTTATTTCAGTTTTTTTTTGTTCGTCTAGGTTGTGGCAATGTCAAATAATAAAAATCAATTCACCAAACTCTCTCTGTCTGTTATAATTGACACGTAATTATTTACTTTAACAATATTAAACATTGTTTCGTCGTGTTATTGTTCTTGTTTGGATACACGTCGGTTATTCCATTCAAATACTATCGCCGGTATTAAAATAAAGTGTGCGCTAGAGTTCTCTATCCGTTATTCAGTGAGTTTAATGGTAATTCTGATTTCGTTATTCTAATTTTTTAAGTGATCAGTGCAGTGGAAATAAAAATTAGTTGCGGTTGCAGATGACGTAAATTCTATAAAATTAAAAAGAGAGGGGAGGTTTTTCTTTTTTACATTTTTTTAAATACATACTATCTACGATCTTTTTAAAAGCAACCCCGTTTTTTGACGAAACCTGGCAGATCTGCCCTTCCTGGTTATGTATATTAGGAAATTGATGTATTTACAGAAGCTCAATAAAAATAACCGAAATTTGCAATGTACGATATACAATATCGCTGTTCCGGCGGAATAGTGACCCAACTGTAAAACGTAAAAAAAATTCTATAAACTTAAATCTACAGACTGAACTCAAGATGCATTTGGGTCACTATTCCGCCGGAACAGCGATATACAGTATGTCGCCGGATTGAGTTTACAAGAGGGAAAATATAATTATCTTTAATTTGACAAAAAAATGCCAAAAGAAAAAAATATTTTGCTTGATTTATAACGAACAAATCTGTAATTAAAACTTCAACACTAATACAGTATGTTCTTAAAGTAATTTTTTTGATTTCACTTTTCTCGTAATTACAACTTTTTATAGATTTTTATAGTGGTTGGTGGAATCATGTTTGTTGTGATCCGATCAAACTAATCTTATACATATTAGTAAGTTTTATGAAATTGTCATTACCCTCTATCGTACACTTCAGGTATTTTAATCATGATTCGAAACATGCTGTTCTTTCATTCTGTTAGTTTTCTGATACCTGCTAAATTTTCTGTGTTTAGTTTGATTCGATCAGACTGTGCAAAAATCAGATGATAAAATTGAAATTCAAATTAAATAAATAACAGTGCGAGACGAGTGAGACTCTGTGCCAAAAATGTTAACGTTGCAATAATGTTATGATACGGGAGATAAAAGTTACCGGTACAAAACAGAAGAATTTATTGCATCTTCAACAATACAAGAAATCCGTAACAGTTATAACGAGCTACGACGTAGACTTAAATTACATATTGTAATTGAGGTGGTGGGTTAATCGAATAATTTAAAATGTTGATTTTGTTTTTTTCAATTTTAAGAACACGCTATAATGATGTTGAAGTTTTAATTACAGATACGGGGGAAACTAGAAAAGTTATCTACCTAACCCAAAAAGAAAAGACGTGCAGTTTTTTTTAAACATTTTTATTTTTCGATATAATCTCCAATAACATTAACACACTTTTGCCATTTGTTCGGAAGGGACTCTATGCCAGTAGAAAAAAGTTTCTCTTGAGTATCAAAATAATCTTCTATAACATCTTTCAAGTATTCATCCGTTTCAAAAAGCCGTCCTCTTAGAATTTTTTTTAAATTTCGGAACAAATAATAATCCGATGGTGCCATATCTGGGCTATATGGTGGATGGTCTAGCTCAGTAAAGTCGCAGTCTGCCAAAATTGGCCGAACTTTGGCAACTTTATGCACGGGCGCATTGTCATGGAGAAGAAACACAGTCGATAGGCACAAATTGGGACGTTTCTTGTCTTATGGCTTCACGCAATCTCTTCAGAGTATTACCGTAGGTCTCTGCAATACATTGTAGTTCCTTTCAACATATATTCAATCAAAAGAACGCTTTCAATATCCAGAAAATGGTTGCCATGAGTTTTCCAGCTGAAGACTGAGTTCGAGCTTTCTTCGGGGGTGGCGAACCTTTATGGACCCGCTGCATGGACTCTTGCTTTGTCTCGGGATCCCAGTGGTGTACCCAAGTTTCATCTCCTGTCACAATGTGACTTAAAAAGTCAAGATCAGTCGCCAGAGTATCCAAATGGTTTTGCGAGATTTCACGCCTTTTCAGTTTCTGTTCAGGAGACAACAAACTGGGAATCCATCTTGCTGACACCTTGCTCATGTCCAATTTGTCATGCAATATGTTCATAACGCTAGGCTCAGATATTTGCAATGTTGTAGCGATGGTGGAGACTTTTAAACGGCGATCTTCGAGAACCATAGCCTCAAGTTTCTTGCAAATTATTTGTCGCTGCTGCAGATCGTCCACTTCTGGCATCATCCTCAATGGACTCCCTTCCTAAGCGAAATTGTTTAGACCAAAATTTGACGACGTAATATGAAGGGGCTTCGTTTCCGTAGACAACAGACATCTGCTGATGAATATTTTTGGGTGTAATGCCTTCTTTCGTAAGAAATTTTATCACACTTCGATGTTCCAATTTTACTACACTCATTTTACTCTAATTTTTACTTTACGGAATGAAAATTAATTCGTGGATTTGATTCAAACTTTCTGACAATCTTTGAAAAACTTGACACTATTTGACATTAATTGTACAGGTTCGTCAGTTGTTTCTATCATGGCCAGGTAGACAATTTTCCTAGTGTCCCTCGTATGTTCGTTACAAAACAAGCAATTTTTTTTCTCCTTTGGCATTTTTATGTAAAATTGAAAATAATAGTATATTATTATACAAGTTTCACAAGAAGGCTTATTGTAACACGAGTTACGCTTCGCTAGTCGTACCCCAACGGAACGAGTGTTACAATGCCTCTTGTGAAACGTGTATAATATACTATTTTTTCTACTTTGCGTCACTTATTGAACAAAAATATGAAAAATATTGGATCTTCTTAGTATATGGGGAATTTTAATTGTAATGCGTGGCAACACTGAAAACCTTTCGTTTTAATCAAAAGTCACATTAACAAGTTATTAATTTTTCTTATCCAGCTTCATTGTGAGTATATTGTTAAGTAACAAATAAATACTGAGTTATTTTGTAAAATCTATTAAATATTTTCAATTAAAAATGACTAAAATTTCCCCAAAAACAGTGTCACAATGAGCTTCATTGTGAAACTGTTTTTGGTGTCACAATGAATCCATTGTGAACGCAAAGTAGAAAAAATTCTTTTCCCTCTTGTAAATTCAATCCGGGGATATACTGTATACATACATACATGATGTCTTCATCTACTTACTAATTATATTTAACGATGGGTGTTTTCTTTAAAAAGTAGTGAAACTACATTTTCAAAAGTGACAAGTATAAAACGCTTGTTTATTTTTTATTGATAAGTGTAAATATCAGTGTCTCACTTATTGTTAGGTACGCTACAGGTTTTACGTAGAAAACCGAAAGAATAATAGTTTAATAGATATATTACTTTTTCTTAGTCAGGATTCATTTATAATCTAAGTGTGAATGTTATTATTCATTTCTTAAAAAAAAAACGGATTCAATTTAGGAATCTTCGCCTAAAGATCAAACGATTTCTCGATATTGCAAAAATAGATAAAGTGCTTATCCTGTATACTGTGCCATTCTTAAACTCCGTAACAAGGAAATTTACAATATTTCTAAAAAATTAAAGCACGCTTTCAAGAAACAAAGACTTTTACTGTTTTCTCTTCTCTTTAATAAAAAAAATAAACGGAAACAAATTATCTTATATTATATTAATGTAATGCAATAAGAAAGTGTTTTTTTAAACCGACATTTTAAAGACAAAATTAGGTGGTGTTTGCTTTATTCATTTAGAAATTCTTCGTCGAAAACAATTTAAAAGTAAATAGTTTCCTATCTTCTTATTTTATGAAAATAAAGACAACCGAAAATTAAACTGGAAAACAATAATATATTGCAAATTCGTTAAGAAGTAATAAAAACAAATTAATTAGATAGTTTAAGCGAAAGAGATGGAAGATGAGAGGTGATTGGCCAAGATTTTTAGTTGGTTTTTCGTGTTTGTACTTATCCTAAATCTTAAATAACTAAACACTTAAAATCGTTCTCGAATTCTTCCTTCTAAAACAATAACAAATAATTTGTCCTGTGTCTTTGACATTGTGAACCATAACTTTATAAAACATAAGTTATATAATTTAGGCATAAGAGGCAATGTTCTTAATTGGTTATTGTCCTTTCTTACTCATAGAAAAATTACTATTAAGGTCACTAACACCTATTCTGATACTTACGGTGTTAATCTGGGAGTTGCGCAGGGATCTGTTCTAGGCCCATTAGTATTTCTTCTCTTTATAAATGATTTATCCAAACATGTTGACAATGTTTTTCTTTTGAATTTTGCTGATGACACATCAGTTGTAAGATCCTGAGCTAAATACTAATAGCACTAACAGTGAGATGCGTCCAGTGGTGTAAAAGTAATAGAGTTATAATTAACGAAAACAAGACTCAATATTTGTTTTTCCAGGGGAGACTTGTAATACCTTTTGTGTCTGCAAAATTTTTAGGCATATTTGTTGATGTAAATTTGTTCTGGGATGTTCACATAGACCATATTTGTAAGAAGCTCAATTCAGTGTTTTTTGCTCTGGTACAACTCAAAAAATCTTTATTATGAATAATGTAGACTTTTTAATGCATATATATTATGGTTTGGCATTTTGTCATCTTACAATATCCTGTGCTGGAGTAGTTTAAATGAGTTAAACAGAGTGTTCATTATTCAAAAAAGACTTATTAGATTGATATACAATATTCTTTACAAGCACACTTGCAAAATGCATTCATTCAGCACAGGATATTGACAATGTTTACAGACATTGTTTATTCGTGTATAAATTTAAGGACAATTTTCCAAAAAACAACTATTACCATGAGTATGCAACTCGCAATGGAGCTGAATGTGCTACTATAAAACACATTACGGCTTTCTATGAAAGATGTCACTCATATGCGGCTGTTAAATATTATAATCGTTTGCCACGTGAATTGAAGGATATTAAAATTCTTAATAGTTTCAAAATAAAACTAAGGGATTACCTCCTTCTTAGGGCGCCGCGCCGTACTCTATTTCAGATTATATGGATAGTATGTAAACTGATTAACTTGTAGTGTACTGACTTGTCATATGCCTTTGAGGGCAAAATGACTAATAAATATTATTATTATTATTAATTAAATACTTTTAAGCGAGAAAGATAAAAAAGGAGAGGTGGTTAAATTAAATAAGATTTTGTTGTTTTTTTTTCGTAGCCTAAACCTTTTTTTGTTAATACACTTAATATCGTTGTCGATTTCTTCCTTATAAACTATTAAATAATTAAGTAGGTAGTTTAAGCGAGAGAGATGGAAAATGATAGGTGATTGAACAAGACTTCTAGTTGTTTTTTCGAGTTATTACTTATTCTAACTCTTCTTTTATTTGAAATAAATGAGACATTTAAAATTGTGTAGTTTTCCTCATTATAAAATAATAATAAATAATTAATTAAATACTTTAAGCGAGAGAGAATGAAGATGAGAGGCGAGGGACAAGATTTTTAGTAAATTTTTTTTGTGTGTTACTCTACTTATCCTAAATCTTGGAATTGTTTGAAATAAATGAAACATTTAAAATTGTGTAGATTTCGTCTTTATAAAAATAATAAAGAATAACAATTACATACTTTAAGCGAAAGAGATAAAAAGTGAGAGGAGATTGGACAAGACTTTTAGTTGTTTTTTTAGTGTTTTTCTTTATCCTAACCTTTTGCTTGAAATAAATGTAGCATTTAAAATTATAATGTAATGTTTAATCTAATTGTGTAGATTTCGTCCTTATAAAATAATAATAAATAATTAATTAGATACTTTAAACAAGAGAGATAAAAAATGAGAGCTGATTGGACAAGACCTTTAGTGCCTTTCATGTTTCTATTAATCCTAACAAAACTTCTTCTGCTTAAAATAAGTGAGAGTAACATAATTTGCAACAAATTGTAAATACTAGGTACTACTATATTCTAATAACACCAGATTTTGTTAATTTTTAAGAAATTATTTTTTTTAGTGTAGGAAAAAGTTCCTTAAATTTGTACAAAAGTATTTGTTAATAAATTTTTAAATAAAACAGTTTTTTAGTAAAGTACAAACATTTTCTGGTAATATCTAACCAAATAATATTTGAAGGTTTCCTTTTAGGTAGAAAGTTTGAGAATTATTCTTCATATTATATTTAATTCGATTTCATTTGTATAAACTTGCCGATATTTTCCAACCTTATGTAACGAACGTTCTCAAGCATCGATGAGAGGTTTGAAATCACATAATTTTGTAACATTGCTCAAGAAATTGCTACAATTTGTGATCCACATCCACTAAAGTTTTATGTTAAAAAATTCCTAATACTTACGAAAAACTTTCATTACTTATTTACTATTCCATGTTTTCTTTTACACAAAATACTTTTACTTTAATAGTCCGTAATAAAATTCTTCAAAGATTTTCCCCCGGAATTATAGGAATAATTTTAAAATATTTTTAAATTTATCATACATATTGTGGTTCTTTTTATATTAATTGTTAAGACAATAAATAACATATTAGACGAATAACTTTATAACAAATAGTCAACATTTGCAAATAAATGAAGTAATTCAAAATGCTACAAACCGCCACAATAAAGTTAATATGTTACGCGTTTTTGGTATACAACTTAAAAATACTGTTATGAAACGACTGACAAAACAAAATATTACAAATTCGTAACTAAATTTAAAAATTGTAACATAATTTGCAACAAACTGTAAATGCTACTACTATATTCTAATAAAACAAGATTTTTTGGTTCACTTTGGTGAATGTAAGTTATTACATACAAAATCCCTGATGAACTTTTAAACATTCTTTCAACCAGTCAGTCTACAATTGTAAATTAATTAATTGCAAGTTGAAGATAATCAGACTGTCTGCAACTCCGCGATATGAATCCTATCACGAAAATATTTTAACACAAAATGGATTACCTAATTTAAATTGTTTTACTTTTATTCAGTAATTCCAAATTACTTTTGTTCATTGAAACTACATTAAACAATTTTTAAATTCAAAAATCAAAGATTTTTATTTTCTCTCTTCCTCTAAGTAACAGTTTATAATAAAAAAATCTTAAACCAATACCTTCTACCATTAATTTGTCCATATAAGGTTTGAAGTTAAAAAATATTAGAGTATATAGGTTGTTAATATTTACGACAGATTTTTGGAAATCACAGCACTGTTTTTTGGGGTAAACCTTTCATAATGGGGACCATATGAGAATCCAATTTCAATTCTTTTGAAATTGGTTTATTTATATCATCCGTTTAACTGTATTGTATTATCAAATTATTATTATTTTTTTGTTCTAAAATATCAAGTAACTGAATACAATTTTTTTTTGTTATGTAGGGGTAATAGTTTTTACTCTTTGTCATCTTATACATAAACATGTATGTACGTTTGTATTGTAAATATTTTTCATTCAATATCATTTTGATTAAAAACTTTTCCTTTAAAAAGTTAACTATTACAACGTCTCAGTCAAGCAAGCAATAAACTTTTATCCTAATAATTACGGTGGGAAAAATAACTAGTTTTAAATTGTGTCGCGAACTTAAAAAAATTGAGAAACATTAGTGTATAAAATGAACTAATTTTACCCAATAACCTACTTTAACGTTTAAATATAATTTATTGCGCCTCTATTATTTTAACATCAATTGAATTTAGTTTTTTAAAATAAAAATCCGCATTTCTCTAATTACGTGAGAAAGTATGGCTCAACTATATTTGAAAATGCATTAGTGGTATTTAAGTGTTTACTAGCGGTTTGGAAAATACAATTTTTGCTCTACTAACTCTACAATATTAATCTACTTTCAGCAGAAGTAGAAATATTCAACGGCAATAATTTATTAAAATACGTGGTCGGTACTAAACGAAATTAGTTATTATTTTCGAATAATCATAAAACCATAATAAAGAATTATTTTTAACTTCTTGAAGAAATGTTAAGTTCATTTAAATTTTGAAATTAATTTAACGGACACTAAAAGTTCGCACAATCGCTCAAAGTTTCACTATCGGTTGATAGCTTCATCAGGAGCTTTATTTTTTGAGCAGTGTATTTATTAATGTCATCTATTATATCTGGGTACAAATAGAATTAATGGATAAAAAGCTATTTCAACGTTAAATTGACATTATTGTGTACTATATAGAGTGTCTCATAACGTACGAAGGAGACTAAAACGGTAGCTAGGGTAGATCTAAGTAAAGCTTTTTTTCAGCAAATTTATAAGAAATTTAAACTGTTGTAACTTTCTTGTTCTTGTTATTGATTTTTAGGCAAAGGCGAATTAAGAAAAAGTTTTATTTTGATCTCTTCTAGCTACTCTTTCAATCTCCTCCATAGGTTATGAAACACCCTGTATAGCAACGTAACAAAAATATTGATTTATGTACAGGAAAAGTTGTAAAATGGCCGAGTTAAAGTTGGAAAAGTATAAAATGAAAAACGCGGAGCTACTTAAATGGTTGAACAAATGCCAGTTTTCTTCGATACATTATCGAGCATATCTTGCGCTCTCTCAGTTATTTATATGTCTGTTCTAAAACGTCGGAAAAAGTAATCGTAATATTCCCTCGAAAGTGTTTAATGTTAATTCAATGGAAATTTTATTTCTATCCTGCTCTCAATTTGGGAACGATTTTATAAATAATATCGTACATGGAAATTGTTATTAAATTCACATTTTAAACATAGCTTCAAAAACACTCTGTATAATGTGGAAGCTTTATTTTATCGTGCGGTTAGTAATTAACAAATGCCACCGCCACACAAAACTGCACCAAATAAATAATCAAAAATTTAATAAAAAAAATGTTTTCGTGGCATTCGAGTGAATTATTTCATTTATTTAACACTGGACATTTTTCCGAACTATTGCGCACGTGTGTCCTGTTGAAAGAGATGTATGTACATCGCGGTAAGGATATTAGCAAAAATTCAATAAGACCGGAGGATATATGTATTGTGAAAGGAAATATTCTTTGGATAAACGGATTTACGTTCCTCTGATAAATCTAATACACTGACGCTTTTTTTCCTAATTCTTTACATCTCGGAAACCGTAAGAAATAAATTCGATAGACGTGGTTATATTAAATCTGCAAGTCCTTGAAAAATGTAATACTTCTTTCTATTTTATTTATTTTAAGTTGAAGTAAAAGTACACTTATTTTTCGGGTTTTATTAAATAAGTTAGAGATAAATAAACTCAAAGGCAGTATTTTTCGGACCAATTTAAATCCAAAATCCACGTATATTTCATTACTAAAAGCTGCCAAAATTGACAAGCGAGTAAAACTATTCTACTATGCAGCAAAAATGTGGCACGTGCAGGCGTACTATTTTTTGAACATTGAACTATTTTTTTTATAAATTTCAGTTTTCACAGATTTCTATTTTTATTCTATATTTAACAGTGACACCTCCTAATTTGTTTTTTGAAACATAAACGTAGGTACTTACAGAACTAATTATGTAAACTTGCGATGTGCTATTTTTGAAAAAAAAAATTGCCCTAAAATTATAGCTCAGTGTCTGAGAATTAAATCTTGCAACCGTGTTAGCAGTACAACTGTGTCTCAATTATACAGTACTTCGATGCATGAAAAGAGTGTCTTTCTTGTGAAGTCTTACAAGTTGTTACATAATCTAGAGGATGGAATGTAGTTAAGCGCAATGAGGTCTCTTGCATGTTATAATAATTACATGGTATTATTATGTATAGGAATTATAGATTATCTAATATCGAAATGCTTCACCGTTACTTCTTGTGCTCGGAAATTAATTGCAAAACGTCACTGGAGGGGAAAATTAAATATGTTGTTAAAAGTGCTGTCGTAAGTTTTGTGTTTAAATGTCATTGAAATTATACATCCAGAGAAAAAAATAACTTTACCTCTGCAATAATGAAGCAACTTCTCTGCGGTTTCATAAAGTGGAACAGGTATAGTGACATTTTTAAAAAAACTTCATAACTAGAAGTACAACCAATCATGCGCTTGAAATAAACGCATCTTTATTTAATGTGTTTCGATATGAAGCTACAAGACAAATTCCACGAATGATGTATTGTTTGTTTTCATTTTTTGCTTGATAATTGTACTGAGAATTAATCATTAACCTGTTTGTTAAAATAAATAACAAAAAAGAAACTTGCTAGTGGTAGACAAGCAGAACAATTTATTGTAATTCAATACATATCTAACTTAAGTGAAGTTCGTAGAATTGGAAGACAAATGAATTTAAAGCAAACAATTATTTTTGTATACATGCCAGAGAAGGTCTATTCAATAATTTTATTTGCTTGTATTTATCATGAGACATAAAAAGGTACATTTGAATTTACGTGAAATGTTTGTAAATAAATTTAATTTGACTTATTACAAATGCGCAATTCGGTAGAAGAGAATTTAATTTACATGAGAATTATCAAAATTATTTTAATGAAAAATCAGAGGCGTGCATAAATTTGTAATAAACAAGTCTCGTATCACAGAATTGTCCACGAAAATTATAATTCCTATTAATTTTGCAGAGATTTCACGTTATATAAAACAGTCACGTACACAAATATTTTTGACATTTTATGTTTCACCGTGATACTCATAAATGTCAAGGCAAACATAGGCTCAGAAAATGTTCTGCTAAATAAACAGCGTATTTCACAAGTAAATTGCGGAATACACAAAAGAAAATTTTGTGAAAACACGTTTTCGCCGACGACATCGACGTACACAAAGCGTAGCTTAATGTTTAATGAAATAAAGTTTTATTTACTCAGATATCGAGTAAGTGGGCAAGATTTTGAATACGTTAATGTTCTACCAGACTTGTTCTATAAATCGACTTAAATTTTAACAGCATACGTGAACTTTAAAGCCATTATGATTATGTGATTTAGGAAACTATCGTTCAGACAGTTTTAATAGGAGGTGATTCAGATTGATCGATGACAACTTTAAGGAATACTAATCGAATTTAAGGTCACACTCTCAACAAAAATTATATAATAGAAACTTTGCATAAACTTTATTCGAAACGACTTAGACTTAGTTTAATGTGTTTAAAACCACAAGCATTAGTGTCACTGACGTGTACATATACAAAGTGTGTTTGTATTTCATTTTAGCATTAATTTGCTATAAAGTTCAATATTCGTGTGAGGCAAAATTAAGTGTTGCGTAATAAATTGATTAATTTTAAATTTCCTGCAAAGGTTACAAAAAAGTAGTCCGTAATGAGTTGATAAAGGAAAGGAGTTTTCTGCATGACTGGTTACACTTCGGTAATTTGCACACGAGTTTTTAGAAATAATAAAACTCGACAAATACATACATAAACAATGCAGCAGAACTTAGCTTCGCCGGCATTTGATTCGTAATAATGAAAAAGGAATTTGATCTAAATTCCAGATCTTGTTATTAAAGCTGCATTTGCTGTTTGTTGCACAAGTTGACCTCCAAGTTATTGAACGTAAAATAAAATTCCTAGCGTCTACTTACTTATAAGCCAGCGCATAATTTTAGTGCAGTTTCAGATGCGAGTGTTCTTAATAATTAGCAATTTCCAACATGCAACCGGCGGTAACAAGTAGCAATTTATTTTAATAGCAACATCTATTAAGATGATGGTGTAACGCTGTGCTATATTTAATAGTAATGCCAGGGATTATGTATAATTCTTTAACACTCGCTTTTGACTAATTTCTAATATCTAAAGGAGCTTTTTTATGAAGAAGGAATTAGAACAGAAAATTTGAACCTATTCTCATACAGACTGATTCTATGGTGTTTTGCTTTACTTTTCGAAAAATGATTCGTACAAATTAAATGTTGAATGTTTACAGTTTTATTCACCGGATGTCTCTTGTTGCCTAAGTCCATTGGTTTATTGTTATATCTTCCCAGATATTATAATTTTCATCATGTTAGGGGTTGTTACCTTATCATTCAGCTGAGTTCGAGAAAAACCACAGTGTTCTAAAAATACTCTACGGAGGTTTTGCTATTTGTTCGGTGTTATGCATCAAGTTGATAAAAAAGGAGACCAAAAACTGCTCAGGCGAAGACATTAAATCTTCCCTTAGGTTCGTTCTCCATCAGATTTTGTACATTGGTTTAAATTGGCCGCGTGTTTGTTTCGAATTAAAAAATCAAATCGAAATCAATCAGTCTAAAAGTTCTAAGTCATCGACGCATCTCGATCGCTCAATCGAGCACCTGGTGCATAGTAAGTAAAGCTGAAATCAACATTCGTTACATGCTTGCAAAAGAACGTTCAGTATAAGTGTTCCGAATATCAATTTCTTCTTCACTTGGTTGTGAACACACATATCACTATGCACGCCTAGTACTACAAATACCAAAAAAAAAAACTCATCAGACAACCAGACGTTAAACTTAAGGTTCCCGATGAACTTGGAGCAATCTGTGTTTACTAATTGGAAATGCTCTTCATAGCTGTACTTAAGCCTGTGCACCATAAATAATCTGCCATAACCCACTACTCATCTAATGAGAATCCAAATAAAAAGTTAATACAGTCAATTTATGGACTTTGTGTGTACTTGAATTTGATTTTGATTTTGACTTAAAGGTAAGGGGGTCATACTAAAATAAAACTACAATCAGACCAAGAAAAAATTCTCAGTCGTAAATCATACTCAAATTGGAGTGTTGTTACACACTCGTGATAAGATTGCACATTGACTATGCAGAACCTTCCAAAGGTGACTACTATTTAATTGTCATTGACGTTTCCTCATTTATTCGTTTCCACTGTTTCTGATGTTACGACAGACGTTGATATGCTTCGAACTATCTTTAAATAAAGCCTCAATAAATTCTGTGTAATAAATGGTGACCTTATTCATCAAACCTGCACCTTTTCAACTTGTCCTGAAAGACAAAGCTGAGCGATTTATTTGGACGTTCAAAACTGCTTTGATCTAAACATATAAGTAGGGGAGAAGCAAGCAAAGAAAACATACAAAAATCTCAATAATACTCAAAGCATCAAACTAGTAACCACCGTCTTGTCCATCTTCAAAATTAGAAATCAGTAACAATCTTTACATGGAAATGTGTGACATCAAGTTGTCATGCAAATAATTTATAAACTGATGAACGTCCGTAACAGAATACATCGGAATCTGCATAATCAGCTTCGATGGATAAGAATCTGGAAATTTTGGTAATTCTTAATCGTGGTTAAGAGTATTAGGAAGACAATCTCAACATCAAATGGATCAAATCCAAAATCAAATGGTGATTTTTTCTTGGCCAAGAATGACAATGTTCTCTCTCTGCTTTGAAGAGTAATATTGCAATGTTGCAGGAATCTGAGAATAAAATCAGAAACCAAGTCTTCCCTTCTGATGAACCTGGCAACAATATAATCTGGAAAGTGCCACATTTAATGATGAAGTAGAACTCAGTCCTCACCATTAAGACGGAAAACTGTACGACATTTCATCAAATTGCTATTCTTCTGGAAAGCAAACAGCTAAGGGGGAAGAATAATGTATATCAAGTTAAATAAAACACATTACAAATCATACATGTCAAGATACAGATTAATCCGTTTTTCACAAATCATTGCACATTTGTTTTTTTTTATTAGTGTAAGTTTGACTGAATTATTTTTGAAGATGTTGGTGTTTTACTGATCTCTCAAATTGAAGCTGAATTTATAATAATATATATTTTTTTAGTTTTTCTTTCTACATATTTTTCATAGTAAATGAAAGACTAGTGAGGATGTATGGCATGTGGAATGATAAAATGCAATTGGGCACACTTTACGCTTATTTCTTCTTCTCTAGTCCTTCGTACCCTAATAGGGTGTTGGATGTTAATCACCTTCCAAATATTATCCATTCTTTCCATTTCTTCCAGTACTTTTCTGTTATTTGTAGCATTTATTTCTTTTCCAAATTCTTCCAGTTACTCTTTTTCTCCTTTTTGACCACATTTCTTGCTTTATTTCTGCATTTCTGATTCAAAATATTTTTTCCATGCTATCTTTTTATTTCTAATTTCCTTCCTTACTTTCTTATTCCACCGTTTTGTTCTCTTCTCTTCTTTTTCGTATTAATTATCTCTTTAAATATTTTCCATTTTTTATCTAAAGTCCAAGATTGTTCTCTGTCCTTATATCTTTTAAATTCAAAATCCTTTACTAGTCTATAGTCTACATAATAAAGACAGTATCGAAAAGAAAGTTGACATTGAAAATTTTGTATATTTTTATTAAATTTGTAATTCAAAGTTTAACAATTATACTGTCTTCATTTTTATTCTTCAACTACTAATTTAACGTAATAATAACGAACTAACTTTTAATTTCTAGCAATGTTTCGAACTCAGCGTTTCACGTTCCTCATCAGGGTTTGGACAGATTCAACGTCAATAGTTGATTCCTGATTCCACTTTTTTTTAAGTCTGTGAGACATGTTACAACTTTGAATTTCTTCTGTAAGATTTTTTTCATGTTTGCCCAATAATTTTCAATAGACCGAACTTCAGGACAATTTGGTGGATTGAAATCTTTTTCAACAAATTCTATGCGGTTATCTTTGTACCAAGTTCTGACTAACGCTGAATAATGACTTGTTGCCAAATCTGGCCAAAATAATGTTGACACAATGTGTTTTTTGATCATAGGCAAAAGACGTTTCTGTAAGCATTCAGTGAGGTACACATCTGAATATAAACTTTTCTCTGTAAAAAATGCTTTAGACTTCATATTGCACTGACATATGGCTTGCCAAATTAATACCTTTTTTCGAATTTTCCACAAAAAAAAACAGATTTTT
This sequence comes from Dorcus parallelipipedus, assembly GCA_958336345.1. Taxonomy (NCBI): domain Eukaryota; kingdom Metazoa; phylum Arthropoda; class Insecta; order Coleoptera; family Lucanidae; genus Dorcus; species Dorcus parallelipipedus. The sequence goes on from OY284475.1 coordinate 22,212,745, forward strand.
CGACTTTATCTAATACACATCCTTCCTTGACAGTATAAAACTGCGGTCCTGGCAATTGTTTAAAATCAATAAAGTATAACTTTCGGGCTTTAGATTTCATCTTTCTGGATTGTACTTTGTCTCGTTTTGGTTGTTTTTGTTTGTTATAAGTTTTAAGATTATGTCTCTTCTTAATATGCTGTAGCATAGCAATAGATGTATGAAATTTTTTAGCTATATCTCTTATTGAGGCGGTTTTGTGATTTTGAAAATATTAACACGCTTTTTTGTCTAATTCAGGATTTGAAGGCCCCTTTTTTCTCCCACTTTTCGGCAAATTCTCAAAGGTATGACATTCCCCTAACTTCATGATAATTTTCCGAACACATTCATGTGACACATATTCCTCTTTGGCGAGTCTTCTTAAAGATAATCCCTTAACACTGCACCACTTGTCCACTATTGTTTTTCGTTTGCGAGATTTTAATTTCGTCGTTTTACCTGTGTACTGAAATTAATGCCCAAAAGATGTGCAACAATAAACTACTTGACAGTTAAACAGTTTATTCCTGGCAAATTATTATCAACTATTTCCATCGAGTACCAGACTTTGTGTTTAAAAATGTCAACTTACTTTTCGATACGGTCTTTAGATTAGGGCAGATTAAAACAGATCCAAACAGAAATGGGAATACGGTGGGTTCCTATTTCTGCTTGGAATTGTTTTAAGCTGCCCTATCTCGTAGTCAATTATGCTCTTCCTTCTGCTATGGGAGTATACCATTCTTTCAGAGGTTGATACCAACATGTATTCCCTACCATTAGATTATTTGTTGAACAAAATTCTAGAATCCTCCGCTCATTTCTATTTATTATCTCTTCTCCATATTCGTACATCCCAATCCGTTATTAATATGCTTTCCAAATCTAGTTTTTCAGTCGCCCATTATAATCATGTTTTATCTTTCGTCTCTGATTCTAACTATTTACAGTTGTTTGTAGCATACTATAGAATTGCTTTAAATTTTATTTCTGACCCTCTACTGGTGCATATTTCTGGACTAAATTAATTATTCCATCTAGCTCTAGTACCAATAGCATAATTTTGGTTCAAATTTAGTTACTCTTTGGTTAATATTTTTCAGCTCCTACTATTCCTACACCGTCTTTTGCTCCCTCTCCCTTAGGCGTGCCTGAGTAGTACAAGTCGTAATTATTTCCTATTTGGGCATTACCATTTTCTGTCAGTTCTATTTTGTTTCCTGCCAAAGATGTAGTAAACCAGGTTCCTACTATTATATCTTCCATTTATTTTTGTCCTGTGTCTGCTTCTGTTCAATTTTCCTTACCTTGATTGCCTCTTTGCCACTTACGTTCCATATGTATATCTGCGTTATTACTTTTTCTTTCTGTATTTTAATTTCCTATTTGAATTTGAACTATCTTCCTTCCTTGGGGTTTTATCCGTTTTCATCGTCGTCGTCCTATTCCATCCTAGTGTTCATTATCCAGTTTTTTTTGTGTGCTGCACTTGAACTAGTTTCTCGTCTTCATTACGTAGTAATAAAAATAGAATTATTTAGGTATTACAAATATTGTTTTGTGGTGAAAATGCCGTGTTATAAATTGGTTTCCTTCGTTTACCGCACTATCTCCTAGCAAAGTTGTTTTGCTTACAAGCAAAAATAAATTGAAAATTAATTCCTCGAACCCAATTTAGAAAAGTCAGTTTTTGCCGCTTCCCGGTTTCCCTTAGAGAAAGCGTAAGCAGCCATTTATTTTTAATTGAAATTTCAGTTTTCCCGGAAGATCTTAGGGGGATTTTAAATTTCCTTGGCGCAGAAGTGGCAGATAGGAGAGCTGCTGCGAACCGGGCGAAACTGTGCACTTGCACGTTTACGTGATTTATTAATTTAGTTAGGACCAATCCCTTGAAATATATGAAGTATTTTACGCTCGAATTGCGGTTGCGTGAAAACCTTTTTTTAGATAGGACCGTGATGTATCTGCGTAGTTAAATAAGAAAAGCAGATTTATTGTAGAATTTGCTGAGAGGGGTTTTTTTTTTATTCGAACTAATTAATTAAGAAACTACATTAATCTTCAATGAATCGTAATTAATTTTAAAAGTTATATTGGAATATGTTGCTGACAGACAAAAAGAAGTAGGTGCAAAACTGAGACTGCTACGTTCATCCAAGAGTTTGAGGAATTATTTTGATTCGTGATTCATTCATATTTTTTTATGACATGTACATATATTAGTGTTTGTAAGTACGTGTCTTTGAGTAGATACATGAGACAGTATTTTTTGAGAGAATTTCTCTTAGTACAAGAAAAAGGAGTGTACCCAAGCGAATAACTTGAAGGAAGTAAGCGTAGGTAAAATACTCTTTCAGGAATGCGGCTGACATTTGAAATTCCAGTTAAACCTAGCGAAATCTTCATACTCTTGTGTGCTTTATAAGCAAGCAGCAGTGAAAGTTTCTGCGTTTACCTGTGCGCCGTAGGTTTCGTGGCATATTTAGAACGTGAAATTACCTCGTTTTTCGCCCGTACGTTACTTTGGATTTATTTCATTCGTACTGTCAAGGGCTTTCCCGAAAATACGCATTTTTCAGCATTCGTGTTAATTTATTTCCGACGTCGAATGCCAGGAGGTTTTCAAATATGCAATTAACTAAAAAAAGGAATTTTAAAAACATCCAGTTCATTTCGCTTGGAATATTTCAAAGCATTTAGTTGTTTATAGTTTGAACGTTTGAACATTAAAAGAAAAACTTTTGAATTATCCATACTCTTCACGCAGTCTATATAAATATACTCAAATGAAGTTGTCAAAAAAAAAAAAAATCGTGTTCCAGGATGAATAGGCCGAACGAACTTTACCAGTAGACAGAGGAGACCTTGTTGAATAAAAAAGTCCTAAATTGCAAAGTCGAGCAATATACATTGTTCTGAAATAATAATTTAGTAATGAAGCACGTCGAATTGCCTCATACAAAAAAAATCCATTTCATTCTCAGCAAATTTATACAACGTTATACTTATTTGAATTCACTTGCAATTTGGATGATTGTAGATGGCTTTTATTTGCTTCCTTAAGGATTCTTGAAGCTTACTAAGTTGATAGAAGGCAATCCAGAGAAAGACATCAAGCGATATAACTCTAGAAATGTCTAGAGATTTCAAAGCGAAGAACTGAGACGTCACTTTCAATTTGAAAAGTGCTAAACGGAGCACCTACTGTCGATGCACTGTGAATAGTTTCCACATTGTGTTACGTAAAGTTTTACTGACACTGCAAGGCTATATTTCTGAAATCAAATGCAGTTCTTTTTATACGTGTTTCTTCACATTAAATACCTGCCTGACTTGTTTAATAAATTAAGTATGATGCTTAAATCAATAATATTTATAAGGCAGTATAATTAAAGTAGGAAGTCGAAAATAAATTTTTGTTGGTATACGGAGTTTAAAATAACAAGCCTTTCATTTGCATAAAATATTGCAAACAAGGGCCCACAAAAATGTTAATTCAACAACTGCTAATGTTTTGACAAAGTTAGCATTCGATGTTCAGTTCATATTTAAATAAGCACACCGCAAACTTATTTATTATGCAAACACAAATAATCATATGGACATGCAAAAAATATAGTTTATTAACCACCCAGAGAGTAAAATCTTGTAACACCCCATTGAGATTCACGAAAGTTTTAAATAGAATTGGCAACTGCTTAAAATTCACGTATTTTATGCATGTGAGTATATGTTGTATAGTATCAAGTCATAAATAACACTTAGGTGCTATTTTATATTCTTTTTTTTTTTTGGGACACGCACATCTTATTATTTTTGAGGTATATAAAATATTGTAGTGTCTCATTTGAAAAAGCTCAAAGCTCTTTTACTTTTTATTAATAGCGTTTTTCACTGGGACTAAATTGTGCACTGAGTGCGCACTCAGGATATTATCATCTTATTTTAATCTCATGTAATGAAACGGGATGGAGATATTCTGAGTGCGCACTCAGGATATTATCATCTTATTTTAATCTCATGTAATAAAACGGGATGGAGATATTCTGAGTGCGCACTCAGTGCACAATTTAGTCCCAGTGAAAAACGCTATAAGATTGAATAATTTTTGTGTTTATAGTTTTTTGACAAAACGAGTTGACATAAATTTAATGAAATATTTGTTTCCTACTTTAATTTACTATAAATAGTTTTCATTCCATAACTGTCAATAACTGTTATTTATTTATAAATTTAAAATTTTAAAAATAAGATATGGAGAAATAAAAGTGCAATCAGAATAATTAAAATAAAAAAAATGCACGTTTTCTTGGGCAATAATTTATTTATTCCAGGCAAATTTAGTTTCAGCAAAAAGAATAATGACTACGTTGAGAAACTAAAGTAAACTAATAATCTTGTTAATGTATTTAACATTTCAGTGCACTTTTATTACTTCTTCAGATTACGTGCACTTATTCTTTACTAGAGAGAAAGGATAGTTGTGAGTCACTCTTGGATTGCATAAGAAAATTAAACTTATTTGGAAACATTATTTAATACCTAGTTTAAATAAATAATAATATAACTCAAATAAGAAGTGCAAAAAATGTTATTGTCAAAAACGTTAGCAGTAATAGTACTATTACAATGTTTTGTTGTACATATGAAGTATATTTAAACTTCATTATCTTACTAAGTATTAAATAAGAATGGATGCAATTGCAAATTCCATATAGTTTCCATAAAGATTTTTCAATTTTAAGTTGTTTGTATTTATAATATTGTTGTGAAACCAACAATAAATAGATTGATCCAGCGAATCTTCTGGAAGTGATGTTATATTATGTAATACAAGTAAAAATGCCTCAGGACTTACTTGCCCAATAACTAATCTGTAATCTATCTTATTGTTATATCGTCTCAAATTCTCATGGACACTCTTGTGTATTAATAGTTACATATAATAACTTTAGTTTTCTTAAACTTTTTGGGTACCTTTAGAGATTGTCGTTGAAATGTATTAAGTTGACAAATGATTATCACGTAGATTATTGATTAACATTGCAAAATAGTTGTTTAAAACGTTACCAAAGACACATACTGATGTTTATATTTAAGGTATGCGTTGTTAAGAATGCGGAATCGAGTTATTTTTACCTTCACTTTATAAAAGAAAGACGTAGCCAGTTTGCCGTTAAACCGTTTGACTTCGTCCTGGTGGTGCAAAGTCGTTGAAACGGTAAATTTATCACATGAGAATTCCAACAGCAAAATTTGATTTCGCCTCGTTTTGGTTTGAGATATTCCACATTTTATTCTGGTATAAATAAAGCTTATCTAAAATTTGGGTAATAACTTGCGGGCGGGGATCGTTTAATTTAAATGCCAAACACTTGCAGCTGCATTCGAGGATAAATCCATTAGCTGGGAATTTAAGGTGACATTCAGTAACGGCGTAGACTGCGGAACACCGATACCAACTTGAAATTGAGGTGATAGAATTTGCAGTTCTAAATAAGAAAAGCGACCGCGGAGCGAGTGAAAGTAGATTAGGAAGAGAACGGGATGCAATTTAAGCGACTGTGATGAATTTTTCAGCTGAGGCACAAATTTAATTTCAATTATTTTAGTTCGTCAAGATGGAAATTAAATACGACTGCGAGATCTAAAATTTACAATTAAAAAATAAAATTAATTCACTTCTATACATACAGGGTGATTCTTGAATAGACCAACAATCTGACGAAATATGAATGAAAAATATATAAAGGATAATTATTATGCTTTAGTACTCACGAGTAACTGTTCAATATTTACGTCTGCGAACGACTCAGTAAATTGAAACGGAATATGAGGCTTCTAAGAACGTACACAACTAAATAAATTAAATTGTCTGTACATAAAATAATTAAAAGACTAGACTGCTGCAAAGTCCTTTTGAAAACGGCAGCTCAATCAAACTGAACGTTCACATTCGAACACAAAATACATGTTTTTTTATGAGGGTAGTATTGACCGTGAATTCCCAAATTGTAGGCGCGGCAATTTAAAGTAAGTAGTAAAGACATAAGTACTCTCGCCCAAGTGTAGCAGTTTATTAAAGTACAACACAAAACAGATGCAATAAGCATTCTTTTTTGCGAAGGTCAGAACTGACCTACCCTAATCTGGGACTTATGAATTTATGAGTTGAGAATAACAGATGATAGCTGCGAACCTACGTTAATCTCATCCAGCGGTTCTCAAACAATTTTGTGCAAAATGAAAAATTATCTTTACCGAGATTATTAGGGACATTTCCCCTTGATATTTTAATTAGTTTCATTTCTTTCCATGAGTACCGTTTATTGATGACATACGTTTAGTAACACCCTGTATATTATGGACTATATGCTCTTTTGATTACAAAATATTTGGGCAGAGGAAAAAGTACTTGTAAATAATATGGACGTTAATTCATTAGCGTAAGTGAAAAAGATCACTTTATTTGACTACTAAGAAAAAGAACGTCATAATTAATATCGTACATATACGAGATCTTATTCTTAGAAGCAAAATGTTCACTTTATGAAACGTGTTTGTCTGTACTATAATTTCTAACATTGATCAAAAATTATATCGCCTGCAGTTTGGGATCTTTATGACATTGTTATCTTCGCCAAGCTCTTATCGTTATGAGACATAAAATTTTCCGACATAATTAAATTACCAACCGTAAAGGTTTAAAATATATTTTACTTAAGTATCATACACCTGGGAACTCCGATGAAGATAATAAAGACTGGTTAAAAAAAAAACTATTAACTAACACTAGTAACAAATTGTCATCACAAGTGCAAAAAAATCAGAAAATTTCAAGAAGGAAGGTGCTGTATGACAAGGAGTTTTTTTTGTGAATGTGTATCAAGAGAAAGCAATATACCGATTTCTGTGATATACCATAAGTAAGACAAAGGAAGTATTTAGTGACGAAGACAGTAATAGAGCGCCTCACAGCTGACTGTTGCATCTTTGTCTTTACAACGGTAACTCTAATGTACGTCCTTTTTGTAAATGACTAGTGCGTAAGCAACTAATGGCCATTTGCACCAAACACTTAAGTTGAACTTAAATTAAAGTGGTGCTTATAATGTGCCATTTTTAGGTTACAGAACATCCTGTAAGTCACATTCTAAGTGACTCTTAAAGTTAAGCTGAGTTTAAATGTTTGGTGCAAACGGCCATAAATGTCTTTAGAGATGATGTACATGTAAGGAACTATCCACAACCATAAGCACTAAAGCGCGTTAAAAACGAGAAAAAGATCATGGTAGTAGTAAAAGATCTGAACAAACAACCAGGAAGAAAGTCTAAAAATAAATCAGGAAAAGATAAAGTACTTGGTGAGGAGAGGTGGATTGAAAACGAACGGATGGCTTTAAAAAGCGTACCAGTTACAGATTTGAAATTTCGGACAAAACGACTTAGGAGTAAAAAATAGGAAAAACAAAAGAAGTCAATGCAAAATTGGTTAATCTAGTAAGTATGTAAAAGAGACAATATACCAGTGTTATTTTATGGCGACGAGTTACAGAAGATAAATAAAAACGATGAAGGAAGAAAGTAGTGTCAAGGGAAAGTACACAACAGGAACTAAAAATCTCCTAGCACTTAGTGAGTATAGTAATTAGGGCATATCGTAAGCAAAGGAAGGTACTTGATCAAGAAATTATTAATGCGTTGGACATTTCGTCAACCGTCGTTATTTCTTGTCCGAGCAACGTCCAAGGTATTGTGAAGAAGCACGAATATTTGTTTTCTGATGGTCTCGGCACTTGTACTACTTTGAAGGCCAAATTATATTTAAAAGCAAATGCTATTCCTAAATTTTTCAAGCCCAGATCGACACCGTTCGCAATGCAAGACAAGGTTAAAGCTGAAATCGAGAGATTGAATACATTGGGAATAATCAAGCTGATCACCTACAGCGAATGGGCAGCTCCTATCGTTATCGTACACAAGCCTAATGGTTCTATTCGTATTTGCGGTGATTTTAAAGTCACAGTCAATCCTCAATTAAATGTTGAGCAGTTTCCAATTCCTCGTCCAGAAGATCTTTTTCAAAAACTCGAGAACGGGAAGCAATTTTCGAAAATAGACCTGTCCGATGCTTATCTTCGGTTAGAACTCGATGAAGACGCGAAGAAACTTGCCGTAATCAACACTCCGTATGAACTTTTTCAGTACCAGCGACTAGCCTTTGGAATAGCAAGTGCACCAGCTATTTTTCAACGTCTAATTGAGCAGGTAATTAATGGTCTCCCAAATTGTGCCAGTGATCTAGATGATATTATAATTACGGGACCTTCTGACGAGAAACACTTAAAAAACTTATTCACTCGTCTAGAAAGTTGCGGTCTTAAGTGCAAACTAGAAAAATGTGAATTTTTCAAGACAGAGGTGGAGTATTTGGGCAACATTATTTCACACTCTGGACTTCGCCCTTCAGACTCTGGTATCGCTGCAATAAAAAAGCTACCACGTCGAAAAAATCTATTGGCGTTACAGTCTTTCCTCGGCAAAGTGAATTATTACGGAAGATTTATACCTAATTTTGTCGAGGTCGCTGGACCACTGAACGAACTACGCAAGAAAGATGTTCTATTCAAATGGGACAAGAATAAAGAAGCAACTTTTCAAACCCTTAAAAGGCACATAATTAAGGCAACAACTTTTTCACATTATCGACCTGGCTCGCCACTTATTTTGGCCACTGATGCCTCGTCTTACGGCATTGGTGCTGTACTTTCACATCAAGACCCTAACGGAGTCGAACGCCCCATCGCTTTTGCTTCTAAAACCATGAATAATCAGGAAAAGCGCTATAGTCAAATAGAAAAAGAAGCACTGTCGATTGTTTTTGGAATAAAGAAATTCCATCAATACCTTTATGGCCGTCAATTTGAGTTACTTACGGATCGTAAGCCTCTGGTCGCGATTTTCAACCCCAGCAAGAAATTACCTGCTACGTCTATCCAACGCCTCCAAAGATGGGCCATTTTTCTTAATGGGTTACAATTATACAATACGATATAGAGCCACAAAAGCACATTCAAATGCAGACGCTTTATCACGCTTACCATCAGGACCAGATTTAGAATTCGAGAAAAGCGAAGAAAGTTGCTTCTGTCTGAATCAAGAACTTAATGAGATCGTTGAAAGTTTTCCGCTTAATTCAACACGAATTGCTGAAGCAACCGGTCAAGATCAGATTTTGTCCCAAGTTCGAACCAACATCAAGAATGGCTGGCCGAATGAAGTCCATAACAACCAATTCACGGCCTACTTCACACGTCGTTCCAGTTTATCAATTCAGAAAAATGTCGTGTTGTTCCAGACAGACGAATATTCGAGGGTCGTTATTCCCTTCAGCTTACAACAAGCAGATCGACTATGACTACCGAGACCACGATAGAGGTACTACAAAAAATATTTTTATTAGAAGATTTACCCGTTACTATCATAATCGACAATGGCACTGCTGGTGCATTCAAACATTTCTGTGCAGAAAACGGAATTACGCATATAACAACCGCTCCGTTTCATCCTGCATCCAATGATCAAGCCGAACGATTTGTGCGAACACTCAAGAACGCTATGAAAAAAGCTCTATGGGGAGGAGGAAATAAGAACAAAGCAGTTGAGAAAATTCTGTTCACTCCTCATCCACAATCAAACAAATCTCCAGTGGAATTGCTTCATGGACGTCAACCGAGAACACTTTTATCATTATTTAAACCATCAGAACACACAGTCTTTATCAAAATGTTTTATCCTAAAGAGCACTGATTGGGTCACAAGATCAATTGTTAAGCGAATTGGTCAAATGATGTATTTGGTTAAAGTCGACAACACTTACCACCGTCGTCACCAAAATCAACTTCGTAAACAATCAAATGTAAAAAATTGCGAAAACAAAAATGATGATTTATTGCTCGTCAAACAACTCAAGCCCGCCGATGATAATGCTAAAAAAAAATAGCCGTTCAGTCAACAGTTCTGGTGTAGCTAATAATGGTTTAATTCGAGGCACTCAAAATATTACCAGTACAACAAGTCCAGCCTATGGAGTTAAGACGCAGATCGGAACGTATTCGCAAGCCTCCTGTGAGATTCACGCACCATGTTAGAACTTTTGGGGGAAGAAATAATACAGATTCGCAGTTAGCACTGCAACTCAGTTGTTATTGTTAGAAAAATAAAAAAACATGTTCGTAACTTTTAATTATTGAAACTTATATTGTGCTTTTATATAAGAAAAGCTAAGATATATTACAGTACTGAAATGGGGCATGAGCTACAAAAAAGGGAAAATCAAGGAAGAAAAAGATTAAGTCTTAGAAACTGGAGAAAAACGAACGGCGAACAAGAAGAAGCGAAGCTTAATAGTCAAATAAGCTTTAGGCCTTGGTGATTTGCAAAACAATACCTAAACATCTTATATCTGTGTATCATATGAATATTTATGTAAACTGCCTTACTTACTTACTTTTTAATAGTGAAATACGATAATTCTTTGAAAAATTTTCAAAGAGAGAAAGAGACTGCAACGAAGAACCGTCTTTATTGTTCGGATTTTAAAGATGTTGGAAGTATTTTGTAGATGTGTTTATTAAAACGAGGAAAATGAAGACAATAGCTCATTGGAATAGTTTCTTCCTTACTAAACTAAACAAAGGCATTTCACCTAAAATCCCGCCTCTAGTTATGACTAAAGCTCATTCCACAATGTATACTTACGTCCAACTAAAAAAGATGACTCATGACCTAAAATACAGCTAAATCCGTGCTTTACTGTGGAATTCCTGTTATTGTAAGACAAGAACTAAATGAAGACAAACCAATTTAAAAAAGATTGGTAAAATTTAATGACAGTTTAAATGTCTAGATGCGTTTCAGGTTTTATTAATTTAATATATGATATTTTTTTACATCGAGGTCTATGAATGTTAATGTGTGTGTCCAGTTGTATATTTATCTTCATTTAAACTAAATATTTACTTTATATCTGTGTATGTGTATAAATATGTATGTTTGACACAAAAACAATATTTATTATCACTGCAGCGGAAAATAACAAACGTATACCGTGATAACAAACTATTCGCTAACCAAGAAAAGTGAGCTTCATATACAACAATTTCAGCCGTAAATCGGATATATGATTGTATTTATTTTTCTTTATTAGATTTCTGGTCTTATGTTGCGGAAAATGCTAGACACGTTTTCTATTTCTATTTAAATCTACCGCAATCGACCGTATACTTGCTTTCAGGAATTAAGAAATCTTTATTTCATCGACTAGAGTAAATATCTACAGAAAATCTTTTATAAAAAAAATTTCGTTAAACGTATTTTTCAATTATTGAAAACAGATCACTTGATATTCTGATGTATACTTTAGCAAAAAACGAAACGGTGATTACTCGTGAGATCAAGACTTATATCAAATTGAAACTATGACCAACTTTATGACTTTCAATTAAACATTTATCACAGTCCTCTCGCTGTATGCAATATGTATTATGTTCAATAAGCAATGATAAACATAACTAAAGCTGGTTCTTGTCCGATGAAAATTGTATCACAAACTCTTTTAAACGGACACTAAATGGCGCACAAACACTTAACGTTAACATTTAGTGTCCGTTTAAAAGAGTTTGTGATACGATAAACATAACGTTGGTATAACTTAAGGTCTGTTCGATAGCTCTGCACTTTCTACACTTTCAACACCTTTACTCTATTTTTCTCACTCCTACTTATGTTATGTCATATACATCGCACTCTCTCAGGAGCTGTTGGTGCAAAAAGTGTAGAAAAGTGCAGAGCTATCGAACAAACCTTTATATTGAACATTATTTGTTTCTTTGTTTGATAAATGCAGAGAGTTGGTCAATAATAGAAATATTTCTCTGCAGTGACACATGATTTATTATTTGAGAAGCACTTACTGATTGATAGGTTTTATCATTTAGATTAATTAACTGTATTTGTTATTAAATCATTTGGCTACCAATGGTGCAGGAGAATTTTTGTATGCTCTAGTCTAAGATAAAGATTTAATTGTGTGAGAACTCTTGTAGAAACTGCTCAATTCCTGAAACCCCAGTTGATTAACTAACGTAATCCAGCAGGTTTCATTCGAAATCCGTACTAGTGTGTTCAAATAATTGCTTTCTTGATACCTCTGTAATGATTATTGTGCTTCTTTTACAAAATTACATTCTAAGAACATTTTATTATGCTACCTACAAGGTACTTTCAAATAAAATTTAACTCTGGTTTCCTTGGCCAAAGATAAAATTAAAACAGGAAATAATTTAAAAAGATATGCTTTTTAACGTGCAGGGCTTTACATATTAATTACATTTGCGTATTCTTATTTTTTAAGATTTTTGATAGTATCAGAGTGGTCGAAAATTCTATTGTATTTTTTTATGAGATACAAATTTATTCAAGTGACTATTAAAAATTATTGCACGATATTTAATGTAAGATTGCTATCTCAATAATTAAAAGCGAGAACAAATGCGCATGCTGCCGGTGTGTTCTTTTTGTCGTGAACTAATCACTGAGGAATTTAACAAGGTGAACATAACAATTATTTTCCTGACAAAAAGAGAAGTTAGTGTTGTTTGTCAAGACGTGTTAATATGAGCCACTCTCATTTTTGATGTGTAAAATATTTATCGCTTTTACAAGCGTCGTGAGCACAACGTCCTTCAAGATGCCTGTATATTTTTCAAAGCGAAAATATTTCAGTCTGTATATCCAAATATTTAAAATTTTTGTAAATCTCGTTTCTGAGTATAGTTTGTATATAGATAGCTTAATAAAATTGCGTTTGTTTAAATAAAAACTAAAACATTAATGTAAATGATTTATTATTTACGCTTCAGAGTGTATTGTACAGGGTTAGTTAGAAGTATGGAAACGGCCATTTATTGCCGTTAATATTCATTTTAAGAAATATGTACTTTATGAAAGTTTTTTAGGAAATTTTTATCTACAATTGAGAATACTTGAATTTTTTTCTTCTTCAATTGTTTTTGAGTTACGCCTATCTGCGTAATTTTTTTAAATGGAAACATTCTAATTTTAATCTACCGTTCGGTAGAGTATTTTTTTCTCTTTACAATAGTATTCTTATTTTTTTTTAGAATTGAGTGGTTTCTGTAAAAAAAACAATATTTCAAGTATTCATTTCCCGTCGTGCGCGCTTATTAGCGCCAGGTCAGGTACATCTAAGTAAGCGATAAACAAACTCGAGCGAGTAACTTTATCAGTGGTTATTGTTTACGTCGAATTCAATTGCGTGTAATTTACTGCTGTTAATATTAACAATGGCGAATTTAAATGAACATGAAAGAATTGAAATACTTATGATGCTGGGTTATGGAGATAGACGTAGAAGTTTACAAGACGTTTGTTATTTATTTAATGATGCGCATCCTGATAGAAATCCAATTTCTAAATCCGTTGTTAGTAAAACTTTGAAACGTTTCGAACAAACCGGAAACGTTAAAAATTTGCCAAAGAGTGGTAGACCGAGAACATCGACCAGTGATGATAAAAAGCTGTATATTTTATTGGCTGTATCTGAAGATCCCCATTTATCAATCAACCAATTAGCGGTAAATCTCAATATTTCACAGTCATCAGTCGTTAAAATGTTAAAAAGTGAAAAGTATAAACCTTATAAGGTACAACTTGTACAGGAATTGACGGAAGATGATTTTGATAGGAGACTTCAATTTTGTGAAGAAATGTTAAATATTTGCAATAATAACGAAAATTTTGTTAATAACATTCTTTTCTCTGACGAAGCTACTTTTTGCCTTACCGGTGAAGTAAACAGACATAACTGCAGATATTGGTCACCTGTCAATCCATTTTGGTTTTTGGAGCACCATACGCAGTATCCCCAAAAAGTTAATGTTTGGGTTGGCATTCTAGGTGGTCATATTATAGGTCCCTTTTTCATCGATGGCAATTTAAATTCGGCTCTGTATTTGCAGTTATTGCAAAATCAAATTATACCTGCTTGTGCTACGCTCTATCCTCATGAAAACAACGAAAACCTTCCCAATAACAATATCTGGTTTCAGCAAGATGGCGCCCCACCACATTATGGTTTAAATATTCGTCAGTACCTTGATAACGTTTTTCCAAATAGATGGATTGGGAGACGAGGTGAAATTGAGTGGCCAGCCCGTTCCCCTGATTTAAGCCCTTTAGATTTTTTCCTCTGGGGATATGTAAATAACAAAGTTTATAAAGATAAGCCCGATGACATCGAAGATTTAAAAATTCGAATTACCAGGACGATACAAAAAATTCCCCGTGAATTTTTAGAGAATTCTCTTCGGGGTTTTGTAAATCGATTGAGTCATTGTCAAATTACAAATGGAGGATAATTTGAACACTTAATTTAATTTACTTAGTTATTAGTTTTTTTTTGTTTTTTGTTTGTTTTTTTTTTGTTTTTGTTGTTGTTTTGTTTGTGACCCATAACTTCACTTTTGTCTTAGATCTACCTAACTAAGGGTCAGTTTCATAATAGAATTTAAAGGAACCTTTAAAATAAAGTCACAATCTGATGTGTAAACAAATGTGTTTTCATATTTGTTTTGACATCTAAAAGTGACCTTAGTTTATAGCCTCCTTTAAATTCCATTATGAAATTGGCCCTAAAATAAATATTTGAACCAGTGTTTTCAATTTCACAAAAAAGTGAAAAATGTTTTTTTTTTTCAGAAATCCCTCAATTCTAAAAAAAATAAGAATACTATTGTAAAGAGAAAAAAATACTCTACCGAACGGTATATTAAAATTAGAATGTTTCCATTTAAAAAAATTACGCAGATAGGGCTAACTCAAAAACAATTGAAGAAGAAAAAAATTCAAGTATTCTCAATTGTAGATAAAAATTTCCTAAAAAACTTTCATAAAGCACATATTTCTTAAAATGGATATTAACGGCAATAAATGGCCGTTTCCATACTTTTAACTAACCCTGTATATCTTGCCTGTGTATTTATATGCAAATGGGCAAACCTCGTTCCACTTTTAATATTATTCGTGTTTTAAAGCTTCGAACGTATCAGGAGCTTGTATAACTATGTACGTGTTAAAGTTTAACCATTTACCACGTAAAAAGCAGCGCTGCATGCGACAACGAGTCAAATCACAATGCCATAACAA
This sequence comes from Dorcus parallelipipedus, assembly GCA_958336345.1. Classification (NCBI taxonomy): domain Eukaryota; kingdom Metazoa; phylum Arthropoda; class Insecta; order Coleoptera; family Lucanidae; genus Dorcus; species Dorcus parallelipipedus. Next base: position 22,227,994 of record OY284475.1, read on the forward strand.
TGTAAACTGCTGCGAGTTTCATACTAGGAAAAGTTAAAATTAGTTGTAGTCACATACTGCACTGCGCATTGTTGAATTGTTATATGTATAACGCATTCAGTATATTTTATCATTTTACTGTCCATAATTATAAAGTTACTTTACCTTATAATTAACTGAAACGTTTTCTTTCAACATCTTAAGTCTAATTAACAAAGAAAATGCATTTTGAAATTAATTATGTACACTCTATTGAGAACTTAAGCTTTGTTTCGTGAATTTATTTTAATACTTCGTTAAAACTTTAAAGTTAAAATGTGACAAATATATTCAAAGTAACTTTAACTAACACTTTTTAAAATCTACTCGAACTGGTTTATAAGTTATAACCTAGTTTTGAGAAACATAAAATTCTAAACGTTTTAACTCCGGCAACTTTATGGGTTTTAGGTTTCCAACGCTACTGACATTAAAGTTTCCCGTTCACTTGTGAACTGCCTGTACTTGAGACATAGACGCTGAAATGAAGTCGTATAAACCACCTACAATTAAAAGAAATAAAAATGTAGATTTACAGTTTCCTCTCACAGGCAATCCTTTTAATTGGAACAAGTCGTTAAGTTTGCAGGGCGTTTAGTTATTCTTTAGTTAATAACAGCAAGGAGAGGAAGGACATTGAATGCACATATTACAGAAAGATTCGTTACTTTGCAGTATAAGGATGTAAACTGTGTAAAAGTGATAACGACCGTCGTATATGAGGCAAAAGTATGTTATGAAGTTGTGTTCAGCTCCATGCTATTTACAGCGTAATGGTAAATTGGAAGAAAATACTCCATCGACGCTACAATTCTTTTATTGTTCTATTTTAGCATGTGACCAGCTTGTTCCACAAATTGGACATTATATCAAATGTTAAACGTTAAAAAGAAATACATATTAAAATTAGTATACGCTACAGACTTACAAAACGAGTTAAAAAAAAACAGGTAAAATGAAAACATGTTCTCAGTTCAAGTTACGTTATTGACCATTATTTTTGAATCTTCTCGCCCTGCAGAGTCGTATTGTTTGCATTTTCAAACCTCGAGCCCCTTTTGTAATTTGCGACTGCGAGGTGGCGGCATCTGTGCGAGTCCCCCTTTTGGCCCCGCACATTTAGGTCACTGGAGTGACTTAAGTTGCCTACCCTCAAGGGAACGCGAGGTGTTTTTGGACCGGCTCCGCTACCTTGCGTGGTTTACTTTAACATATCTTAAGAGGAGTCATTATTTTGGCTAACGGTTCTCGCTTGGTCCCCTTATCCCTTGGGATTGCTTATATTAATAATTAAAGCGTGAAATTCTTTCGTGAATAAGTAGTTATATTTAAATTAAAAACTTTTGAATTTCAATTTTCGGCTGTTCACAAGAGCGTTGCAGCGCTGAGTTTAGCTGAACACATCCAATGTCTTTAAAGTGTTTTAATCCTTTAACTTATATTCTGAAAAGTTAGTAGCAAACTCGTAACCTGAAAAGACATTAAAAGCGAATAGTTAATGCCACAGGAATGAAGTAACTTTATTATTTTAGGATATGAATTAAAATAACTGTGAACTGTTCTGAACGTAACTATCGCAGGAAGTCTAGTTAGACATCTATTGTATAAATTAAAATGCCGAAGGTTAACCAGAAAATGACTAATGCGTATATTTTGCTGTTTGTTGCGGGAACAAGATATGCTTTGGCTAGGTGTGAATTGTGGAGGTCAAATCGAGAATTCATTAGATTAGATTAAGGCGCACCTGCATGAAAAAATTATCATTAGAAAATAATACCCAGACGGATTTTTATTTTTATTTTGAATATGATTTAGGAAAGAACATTTCAAGAATGGTATAAAATTTAAATTAGGTATGTGACTTATTATTAGATTTAAATTTTACACGCTCGCTTTCACTCGTGTAACATGAAAGCCTGCTAAGAAAATCCAGTTATGTTTGTACTGCAGGATTCCACTTAACCCCGCATTACGAGGTAGTCGCCAAATAAACAATGTTGACCTAAATTTTGTACGTGGTTAGCACATAACCCGACCAGTCGATGCTTGTGTTTATGCACTGTTAATTAATTAGTTCTAGATTCTAGATGCACAACTTATGGTATGTGCGATCCTAAAACGACTCGCCGTACTGTTAGGTTTCATGCTCTAACACAGGTTAGTCGGTTAATTATTGTCAGAGAGTTTAAATCGGGTAAGAGGATGCTTAGCCTTTTTTTAAATTTAACCAAAAGATGTGTTTCATTCCGTAGGGTGACTTTTCTGTCTTTAGTCTAGATTTTTTATTTTATTTTATTTTTTATTTGACATGATACACATGACATGATATGACAAAATCCGCAAGGTCGTTCCAACATAAGTTAGAAGGAGATAGTTATATAAAAGTTCTTTGACTTATATCGATCGGCATAAAGTAAAAAAAAATCACCTGTAGATATGTATATTATACACTTACATAAGTAGGTTACGAAATAATTGCCCGTGTGCTTTATGACCGCAATTTCACCGCAACTTCAATACACTCACAATTAACACTTTTTTTAATTACACGTACGTACGTACCCTACCGGTTTGTGTGACATTAAATTCATTTTTCCCCGCTTTTAGTTCAACCTACATTCTGATGTGATACGCGTAACGCGAATTTCAAGGTGGAATTCATAATAAACTTATGACCGCGTACATTTTCTTATTGCCATAAAAAGTTAATTGTCCATGAAAAATGTATTCCTCACGTTAAGAAGCGATTCATAATAAAACGTGTCAGTACCTGGCCAGAGCTTCATTAATTTTCTTTGCTGTTATTTATAATTAACTCTTCTTGTTCAGGTTGGAAGCTCCTCATTAATTAATACGTATATTTGTCTGGGTCTGGAGTGACATATCGAATCGATAAACTAGAAGCTCCTTTTAATCCCCTTGTTTTGTACCTCATAACAACATCGTTAGATAACGACAATTGTTAACGAATGTCGTTATTTAATGATGTTGTTATGAGTTACAGAGCAAAGGAGTTAGCTATTCAACTGCCACAATCGAATAGATGACTGCGCTGGTTACCTACTATGTCACCAATTCGATAATTACTTTTTAAACAATTCTTTACGACTTGCGTAAATTGAAAGTAGCAGATACTCCTATGATAATATAACATCCATACAAAAAGAGCTCGTAGCGTGCTTGGATGTCATTGCTAAAGTATCCAGGTAAGCTAGGGAACCGCGTGGTGTGAATATCTGGAGGTATTTAAAATACAGCCTGTATATGGAAAGTTGTTCAGATTGAATTCGCCGTGCCGAAATCGCACAGGTTGCCATTCAAAATTGTTGATTATCCTTGTCAGTCTTCAGACGAAGTTAACTATATACAATAAAGTTGTTAGGTTGGACCGGGAATTTTTGGCGCTTCCTCGTAGAAAGAAATGAATTGGATCATAAATATCCACTCGGTGAAACTGCGCGTTGATTATATGACATAAATATTCTCGCCGTTTTCTATTACTAAAACTAGACCATTTTAAAACGTCATTAAATAATTTTTATTTATAGTCAAGAGATTGGTTTCGGTGAAATTTAATTATGGAGGTTTCATATTCTCGCGTGTAATTTTTTTTATAAAACATGTCATTAATAATCTTTTTCTAACAGTCCTATAAGTAAATGAGCTATATTCGTAATGACTTCTCATGATCTGATTTAGTTGCAACCGTTGCTTGAATGGAGAAAAGTTGTTACCTTGAGGGGCCTAAGTTTTTTGATATTATTTCATTAACCGAATTGCCGAATCTAGAAGAAATATTATTTACTTTTTTAACTTTCTTGTGTACAACCGCAACCAAATATAAAGTCGTAAGATAAAGTGTCTGTAGCCTTGTGGTCGACTGACGTCAGTCAAGATCAAACATTTTGCTTACTTCTTTTTTAATGAAACAGACTTGGTTTATCTTACTTTCCAGTGGAATTATTTAAGAACGTACTGTAATTAAGTAAAAATAATTTAATTGCTTGGTTACACAGTCCAGAATTACCGGGCGTTTTCCAGTAGGTAACTACTATTTAAAAAGACATGTCTTTTGAATTTTAAGTGCATGTTATATTTTGAAAATTGTGGGTTTGCGAAATCATAAAATCAGTTTTAAACATTATGAATCAAATTAAATCTATGGTAGGTCTGCCTCAGACAGATCCAGTTGCTTGCATATTCATGTTGGTGAAGTCATGTTCGCCGATGTGTGAAGCAGAAATATCACAATTTGATATGAGCTATAAAGCTAATTTTTCAGGATTACGATACAAGTTTGCAAAACATTTATTTAATAATTAATTAAGTACCTACGTGGTCAACTAAAAGATGTACTGATTAACAGGAGTTAAAGAATTGAAGAGAAAAAGCTTTCATATTGCAAAATTCAATTTCAGTAAATAAATCCGTGTCAGTAAATACAAGTGTATGGCTTCCTCAGATTTTTCTATTAAATTCCTAGTCTATTACTATTATTGATTTTATAAACCGACGACATTTTGTGTCTACTTCGGAGACAAGTAACATGCCGCACTGACACATTGATTAAAATATTCCTGCATGCTGCGGTATTTTCACACGTGTGTCAAAAATTGCAAAAGTTGTAAAATTATTTGCAAAGTTTTCTAGTATCAAGAAGTATCACTTACGTAAAGAGTAAATTTTATTCATCTTAAAAGTAATTTAGTTTAATATTCAGCGTATCTCGTAAATTTAATTAAAATTCTACCTGAGAAAATTTCCCACTCACGTATTCCTATCTTAATTTATTATTGTCTTAGTAGAAACTAATTAATTCGACGATCCTAAATTTAAATCCCCAACGACGATTATACATATTACGTATCACAGCAGGCACTGTGACGTTTTTATAAAATTTACCAGTCGGTTAAAAACGAAATTTTCGGTAAATTGATTTTAAAACTGTATTACTCGGCAGACTTTGCATTGAAAGTGCAGTAGAACGAAAGTAAAATAACTGTAAAGGCAATTTAAAAATCGTTCCGTGAAGCACTATAAACTTTAACCAACTTTAAAGCAAATACTTTATCGTAAATCCCCAGGACGCGTATGCTTCACAAAATTAAGGTGAATAATGTGTTTTGAAACTACCTCTTTCTTCATGATTGAATGAGATTTATAGAAAATATAAATTTAAATTTTCGTTTAATAAAAAAAAGTATAAAAAAAGTACAGGTAGTTGAATTTCTCTGTCTGGGTTTCCTTATCCTGAGCTTTATCATATTATTATCTAGTTCTTCTACATATGTATTTGTTTCTTTTGCCTTCTCATCTGAATTGTGCATTATTTTACTTCTGCTAATGCTTCGATCTACTTTTTCTTCGTCGTTAGCTCTCATTTCGCTCGCCAAATGTGACTTCTATTACTTTTCCTTCATTTCTGGATGTTATCATAACACCTAAATATTTATTCATTTCCATGTCCTCATAAGAATAATCAAATAAGTTTAAAATGAAAGTCTTAAGAACTTCCAAATCTGTTGCCTTTGTCCTTATTTATTTCCAGCGGAATCATATTTCTTCTTTAATTAATTTCTCTAAAATTCTTATCATTATATTTGAACTTTTCGTAGGTGGTAAATATTGCCCGTTTTATTTCCTTTATATGTACTATATTTCAAGGTCATATTAAAAAGTATTACAGGCAGTGAATTTCCCTGTTTTACTCCTGAGTTTTTTCCAATTATTTTGATTCTCCTTTCTGCCTTTTCTTGTTTACATCGCGATATCAGTGAGTCTTCTTAATTTCGCTGCTATTTTAATTTCTTTCTGTTAAGGCAAACGCTTATGAATTTGCTGCGAGACCTGTAAGACATTCGTCTTCATTTACCTATAAAAACGTACTACTTTCATCCTATTGTACGGCTTGTTGAATTTTGTTATCATCTTATCATTATGATAATTTATTCTCTTGTAATTTTTATAATCATTTTGATCTACGTACTTTCTTGTGCATTGCTGTTCACTATTCTGCTTCCTATTGTCTTCACATATTTCCTTCCTTTGTGTTTTCAGAATCAATGCATACACATGTATGTATGTATTCTTTCAAAATCTCTCCTTTGCATTTCAGCATTTCTCTTTTATTTCCTTCTTTCCATTTGTTTAGTCTTTCTGTAAAGATTCAATCCATATTCTTACATCCTTTCTATTTTATGTTATTTTGCCTTTCGTTCTTTCTTATTTTGGTAATTAATTCTCAGATAGAATCCTTCCACAATATAAGTATTCTCTAAACGTTCTTTTTCAATTATTCCCCATTACTTTTTTAGGATCGTCTTCGACTACCCTAATTCTTGTACAAGATTTGTTCAATTTCTGCAATAAAAATTTAAAATAAGAAATTTTTGGACTGCAGATACGGTTTTGTTTCAGATAGTTTTAAATTCAGTTTAAATTTTGATATATTTACTGAACAAACTAATTCAAGAAATTGAACCAAATCAAAAATAGAGTGTTGTAAAACAATTGTGTACTGTCAAGTTGCTGCAACTTTTTAACGAGTATCTGTCAAGTTGTGTGCAAATCAAATCATTTTTGTGCAGTAAAAATGGAAGTGGAATAAATATAAAGCTAAATTTTCAAGCTACAAGGTTTACCATCTTAAAGTAAAAATGATGGTCTGCAATTTATTTATTTATTCAATGATTAATTCATTTAAAATGCATTAGTAGGTACCAAGGTTTTGTTTCTTCCCGTGGGCTTGCGGAATCTGGGATGGTTTCTTTATTAACGACTTCTACTGTCGCATCATTTATGTATTTGTCCGCCTCGTATAAAACTATTTTTGTCTTTTTTTACATCATCATGAAAAGTACCTACACCTGTTAATGATAAACATCGAAATAATCGAGCTTTTTTAACTTCAGTTTTTTACTTAGAAAAGCAGCGATTTTGATGCTAAGGCCACCGCAAACAAGCTCATTAAAATTAATAATATTAATACTGTCAATTAAAAAATGAGCACAACTGCATCATTCCGTCTGCGTTAATGAGAAAGTAAATTTAATATCAGATGTTTATAGTGAAATTTATGTAATTATAGATTCAATATCTTGGTTATTTACTTCATTTCTTATATAGGCATATTTTATTTTTGCCAGACCCGAGTGAGAGTTGAGAATAACAAGCTTTGAAAGTAGTTAGACCACTTTTGTTTGTTGTCTTCTGCCTTGACCAATATCTATGGATCTGTAAATACAATGTGAGTGAATTATACCGATTAGTATCCATGGATCAATACCAGTTGAGTTTATCAATTGGTTGTATGCTTATTATATTTTGATCTGCATGTAGATTTGTATTTTGTAAATTAATACACTGCGGAGGACTGACGTAATGTAGTCAGAAAAAATAAATAAAACTCGTTGTTAACCGGTATTTTCCACTTGATTGTGTATTTTGAAGTGGTGTCAGCGTAATAAGCGTTATTTATTCCGAGACGTTTGTTCGAACTGCAACGCGAATAAAATTAATACGACGACACAAAAACGTATACTTCAGAAGCACAAAATAACTTAACAATCTGTACATTCACTTTAAGTTACGCAACAACAAACCTGTTCGGCGTGCTTTATCCAGATTTTTACGCCATGGTCTTCGTCGCAGGAAGTTAAAGACATGGTTAAAGGCTGGTTTATGCCCAGCATCTTTTATATTTAACATACTGTAAATTAATTAAATTAAGTAAATGCATAAATTATGTATTTAAGCATGCCCTTAGTATAATATTATTAATATAAGTTTGATCATAATAAAATAAAGTCTGACAATTTTTTTATATTTTAATTTCAATATACAGGATTGTCATCAACTGTAATGATTTAATCGATATAAAAAATATGAGTACAAGCTTATCGTAGCACAAAAGTGCAACAGATATAGGTATGCATACAATAATAACTTTTTTTTGTTTCAGATTCGGACGTTCTTAATTATTCGTGAACGGTGTTGAAGATCACTTAGCCTATGTATATATATATGGTGAACGAATTTGATCAAAGTGCGGAAATATCCTCAAATTAATGCCTTCCCCTCGTTATCCATTTCAAACCCTCGTCTTTGATTAAGATTCCTAATTACCTGAATCGAGCAAATAATTAATTAAGATAATTAAGTGAAGTGACTGGGAAGACGATTTTACTATAGTATTTACGGCGCGCAAACCCCGCAACGTTCACTACATAACATGGATTGCGAGAGTTTGTAATAGTAGAGCTAAAGTGGATTAAATTGCAACATGGAGACCGAAGAACTTATTAAACTGGTAGATGGCATTTATAAGGTAATGTATACACATTCTTTCTAAATGCATGTACTTATTGAATTTAGATTGATAAAGTACAAGTATACAGGTGTATATAATGTTACAACATCCAAAGCAAAAGGCATACAAATTTGACGTTTGTTTTTTTCTTATTAAAGCAATACACGTAGTTATAATATATGTAGTAGATTATTAAACACAATTAAGTTATTGCACAAAAAGGAGGGTTCATTGTAGTATTATTACATATGTATATCTTTCATTCATGCACTCATTTTGTACAGCTTATAAAATACTTGTCATTGTATCTTTCCATGAAGTACTTTCTGAAGGTATTCATAGGGAATTTAAAGTCTTTTGTAAGATCAAAAATTTTTAAATCAAGAATTGATCACCAGTTTAAGTGCAGAAAGACAATACCCTGTATAAGTTCTGTTAAGTGCATTACATAATTATTACGTAGAAACAATACTTTACGACTACCTGAAGAAATGACGTAAGGTATATTGACCTATCGTTAACATTTGATAAAGCGTGGATAATCTTTGTGCGGCAATTTAAACACTTTCACAAACGATCGGAGAATTGGTTTTGCTCAACTACGTCGTCGTGCAATATTTTTTTACATTGCAACTTTTTATTGGAGCGAGTTCCAAGTTCTCACTGTACACACATGTGTGAATGTTTCTGAACTAGTTTTATTTATAACAATTCTACTTTTTGAAAGAATGATTTCAATATTCAGCAACGTCTAAAAATTAAGATACTTTTAATTTTCACATCTACTCAATAATATTTTTGACCACTATTTGCCACTACTATCCATTTGGTCGAAAGCTTTCGCATACCCAAGTCGTGATGAACGACGTAAAACACGCGTTCATAGGAAATGTGCTGCTACACGTTTGAACCTAATTCGTCGATCTTTTAAAATCATATCATGGAGAGAAACGATTTTTGCCAAGTGGTCACATCTGATCTTCCTCTTTTAAATTCCGTAGCCCTGTTTTTAATAATGGCGTATAAAGGACACCGAAACTTAAGGTTTCTATCATATCAGAAAAAATTTCTTTGCCCGATAATCCTTTGCAAAATAAATTTTGTCTACTAGAAACTTTCCAGGCTAACTAGATATGAATACTCCCTCGTAAAGCTCAGTGAATAGTAAAATGTGTTATTTCAACAGAAAATGTTAATAAAAAATTTACAAAGTCAGACTCTTGTCGAATTTTCATTTAAATATTCACGACGTTTCAAGAGCAAATATGTATCCGCGTATTTGACTGAAGTCCGGATGATTCTATTTATCTACTCCGGCACAAACAAGCTGCGAATAAAGATCACTCGGCATGTTTTACCAAATCGTGTAAATAAAATGCGCTCCCGTCTGTTTGCTCCATTTAAAATTTAAAATGTGCACACCTTCTAGTAAAAGCAGAAGGATAAATTATTCAGTAATGCAATCACAAATTTTGTGTTCCTAAGTGTTTAAACTTTATGAATAAGTTATGCCACGGGGAAAAATTCCACGTTATTTTTTTGTAGGCAGAAATTTTGCACTGTAAGAATTTAAAGTTATTAATTTCAGGAAAAATAAATAATAATCATTCCCGCTCACGTTTGTAAAATAAAAAATTAATTTGATAATTATTCTTCGAACAACTTTTTAAATGCTGTGCATTATCAGCTTTCTCAACGAAATTACGTTACCCAAGTATATTTTCAGAAAATAATTGGAAATTTAATTGATTCTGGAACTTGTACTGATTTTTACTTTGTACTTAATACTTTTAAGTATATACTCGTAGAAACAAATTTGCAATTTTTTTCCTAACCGTTATAACGTGATATTAAAAATTTTCTAATTAGAATATCCTGTTAAACGTTACATAAACGTAATGGCCTTGCAAACGTGTTAGGAGACAAATTTAATCTGTGAGTGTAAAATTTGGTGACTGGTTTCACAGTTAGCAAGCGAAAAGCAAGGTTATATATAAAGGAGCAAGTTTTTATCAATAGCTTTTGGCAGGAGGAATTCAGCAGCAGTCAGAAACAAACGCTCCAAGTTAAAAACTCTCCTGAAAGGCCACGCATTTAGTCGATCCGCATAATAAATGAACTTGCTGTTTTTAATTTTAGTGTTTCCTGAAACATAAATTCCGCCCGAGTTGTTTTGAGACGGGATATTGCAGAATTAATTTACTTAAAATTAATTTCTTTTGAACTTTGGAAAACACGGGACTTCATTTAAAACTCTGAGAAAAATAAAAAAATTAGACGTGCAGTTCAGGTAGTAGAAGTAAATACAAATCATATGATTTCTAAACTTACATGATTACCGTTGCAATATTGAATAGCAAAGTAACTTTTTTTTTAATAGTCATTATAAGTTCAGGAGCGCTTCAAGGACTTAATTATTTCCATTGTACACAAGTAAAAGATAACTTTTTATTACAAATATAGATTACTATGCAAATTATGTTTAATTATTGAATAAACTCGACCATGTTTTTACGAGGCTTCACGGTTACATTATTAAGGCTATATTACACGGACAAATTTCTGTTAATATACCTTTTCAAATATTTTTTGTTAAACTGCATTTACATTTTAATAGTATCAATGGCCCTTATTCTCATCCTGTGATTAAAGTCGTGATTAAAATATACATACAAGAAACGATATAGCTTTATGTCAATGTAATGTGTAAGAAAGAGACGGACGAGCTTTGCCATGGGAAATAAGCATGTTATTAAATTAATCATAGGATGAGAATATGGCCCATTGTGTTTATTATCATGAAAAAATCTTTTCATTCGGCTTTAAAGTTTCATGTGCTTGTTGTCTTACACCTATTATATATATTGAAAAATCGAGGGGAAACCACTAGTCCAGTTGACACTAAATGACCCACTTTCTATTTGCTTTGTTTATATTTACAGAATTGTATCAGATATTCCATTTTTTTTGCCGCTTACTGTTAAGTGTCCCATCTAGAATTCTAATATAAAGCTGACGAGTGTCAGTTTCGTTCTCGTTTTACATTTAGTTTTATTTGTATGGAAAATTGATTTGCAGATAAAAAAAAACTGGGACAAGCAAAAGTTTTCTGCATAATTCTTGTTGAACATACATTTGCATAATCACTGAAATTCTGCGCTGCATAAAATAATGAGATATCCTGCAAAATTAATTATTGCATCGGCAATTCGCATGAATGAATATTTGAGTTAATTTACTAATCCTAGCATGTACAGATATGCATATATTGGACATAACCAAATAAAATATTATTTTGCCGAACCGAATGCATAGAGACTGACTGTATCTATACTCAATATATGAAACGTCTTGCTTTTCTACACTTGTATTTTGATTTAAAAAATTAATACACGAGTCATTTACAGTCACTTTAAGAAGATTATACTACTAATATTAAAAAATTATCTGGGTGTACTTTTGTGTACTTTTTATAATTACAGTCATTTTCTATTGCTTTTCCCCTTTGTTCAAATGTGTTTCCGAATTTGTCAAATGACTTTCCAATCCGTTCAAAGTATAGCAGGCCTGCGGATTGGAAAGTCATTTGACAAATTCGGAAACATAATTGACAAAAGGGGAAAACCAAAAGAAAAAGACTGTAAATGTGTATATGTATGTGTCGATTTCAATTTTCTCTTCCGTATATTTCTTTTCTGGTTTGTTTGTTTGTTTTTAGTCCCATCCCTTTATATATTGAAAGGTACGTAGTAATAACTTTTGATAAGGCTCGCAGACTTCCATTTACGTCTGTAATAAAAAGTGTCTCCGCGAGAGTTTTTATCCAAACTATACGTTATTCTTATCTGCGCTTTAAAGGCATCTATATGTCGAGGGAAAGATTAGTTATGCGTATGGTTACGTGGTTCAGATCTGGCACAGATACAAAAACATTCCATCATGTCTGACGTATACCGGGAGATTAATTTCGTTTCGTACGTTAAAAAAAAACTTTCTGGAAAATTAGAGTTCCGTGTAAACCTTCATTAAACAACAGTATAGGTGTATTCATAATTTTAATTTATTAATGATTTTAATTTGTTTATCTTTAATCTTTTTTCATTCAGATATTTCTTGTTTAAGAAACAAGGGAAAATTTTTTGAAAGAAAAAACATAAAAGTTCGCTAAGTATTGTCAGCATTGCGGTATTATGTCATCAATCATTAAAGACAGTGTGTTTGAGAGTGCTTTGAACAGTAGCCAGTCTCATAGTGACGTCGAATTAATTAAGTAGATTGATTACTTGACGCCTATCCCGTCTATATAAAAGTATCAGGCAGAGGGAATGCCTATAATAAACAGAAAACTCAAATTAATTGAAGTATTACATTAACAAGATTCGCGTTGGAAACATCTCGTCAAAATAAATTACTTGAATAAAAAGGTATAAAAGTTCCTCTTTGTATTTTCACATCAATGACATTCAACTTCAAATATTTTATCACATCAGTATAATACTTTGATGAAATTTAATAATCGGTTATCTATTCTGACTAATGATTACGAATCGTTGAGCTCGTAATGAAAATTTTTTTACAATTACTTAAAACTGCGGAAACATACTTTTTTCATTCTGCGGTCTTCAGTAAGTTTCACTTAACAAGAATGGGAAAATGCTATGTGAAAGTTTAGCAGATCTGTAAATTATACCGCAAGTATTTCATTTTTATTGGCGAACTATCGGTACAGAGAAAGTTACAAGACACGAGAATAGCTTTGCAGGAAGTAACATCTGTATATATCGGTGCTTCCGTTAACAACGAACTGAAACGATAAAAATTACTTGGATTTAGTGTTAGGTTCCCTAAGAGAAAATGATACGTTGAAGTACACGTTGAAAGAAGTCTGTTGTAATTCAATTATGTTGGTAAGAAATTATACATATATCCAAAACAAAAAATTAATAATTATAATGTGGTTAATAAACGTGATCGTTTCTGTACTGAGAAGTAATTAATAACCTAATCAATAATTTTCTAACAAAACATTGTTTACTGGTGTTGATTTGATTAGCTTTGCAAATTGAAGCGATTACAACTTTTACCGGATACTAGTGCTGTAGCTTTTTAGAAAAGTAAACGACAACGATGAAGAAAAAGTCGTATTCCTTCCGGGTAGACAATTATTATAATTTAAATATGATTGTGCTCATTGACATACAATTTGCGCTTTAATAATAATCACTGCATTCACAAACAAACCACTTAATTCCATTTATGACCTCCAAATGGAAAAAGTTTACTAGAAAGTGAAGGTTGGATTTTTTTTTTGGTCAGTGTGGTTGTGCGTGTGTATGCATATGAGTACGTATAAGTAAGTGCTCGACAGAACTATCTATTGATTTAATCAAGTTGTTTCAACAAATAAACTTGAAAGGAAAATGTGTCTAGTAATATACAAGAATGATTTTAAAGATTTCATGACCTTAGTTATTTTATGTATTAAGGCCATATATTATTAGGTATTATTTATACTTTGATGAAACGATAACTTTATAACATTTTAGATTTCTGATTGATAACAATGAACAATATCCAAATTTACTTCATAATAATCAGGACACTTATATAGTTGATAAATACCAAAGACTTTGTTAAGTTTCCATAAATATTGACAACTGTATCAAACATGTTTGTCGGTGATGTACCTAGTTCTGTTGCACCGTGAATTATCATTAAATTTTTATGTGCCGAGGTTGAGAAACCTGGAACGAATTATTGCCGTTGATAAATCTTGAGTGATACAATTCCAGACAGCAAACAGGGTGGGTATGAAATGGTACCACTCAAATTCATCGCCGCCAAAGAAACTCAAAGCTATACCGTCAGCAAGCAACGTGATGGTTACGGTATTTTGGAATATGACAGCCCAATTTTGACAACCGGCCGAAAGGTTATAAATTCATATAAGTTTATGCCTCTTAGCCTTGGGACACAAGAAACTTATGTTGAATGAGTAGGCAACAGAAGCGGTGCAAGCTTGGCTTTACAAACAACCAAAAGAATTTTTCTCTCTCTGTATTTGCTAGTTGCCTGGTCGTTGGGATAAACTTATATTAAAGAAAGGATATGATTTAAAAAAAATAAATTTGTTTCATTATCGCTGTATAAGAAAGTCCAGGTCAAATCTATACTCTCCCCTCGTATGTTAAGTCTGGCGGTAACGAGCTAACGTTAACGTAACAAAAAAACTGCAAATTTGAAACTCTGTATGATGTTCTGGTGTTAATTATACTAATTGTTTTGGTGTCCCACACATGTGCGTAATAACATGTTTGATATCGTCGCACTTCATTAAAACTAATTGGTCGCTAAGGTAATCTTGAGTCAGTGAACCGCCGCTTGCTTCTATTTATTTTTCTGAGGAACCAGTTTTATATGTGGTAACTTCTTTCATAAATTCGGCGTCTTTATTATTAGTCGGAGGTTATTACGTCATGTCTGTATTTTACAGTAAAACTACATATGCTTCTTTTATTTTGCACGAGATGTATTCTATTTAGAAAAAAATACTTTCTGGAAGTTGCAGTGCTTGGTTCAAAGAAGTCCAGCCAGTGTTGTTCTATGTAATAAAAATAAATATGCGTTTACGTTGGAGACTTCAACGCTCGGTTACGTTACAAACCGCATCTCAAATACTTTCGCCATTCAGCACACACACACACACACACCTAAAATGACCCACATAAATACTGCACCCATACATGCGTGTGTATATTTACTTCAGTTTATGTGCAGCACATTGAATTACTGCGAAACGTAAAGTCAAATTATTACATTTGCGAAAGTCTTAAATATTTTTTAAAAATTTTATGTAATGTATTTTGCAATCCCACATTTAGTTATGCAATTTGTACGGTAGAGTATGGAGGGGGAGGGCATGTAAAATTGAATAATTTGAAACGTGTCGGCAAACATAATAACCGTTGGAATGTTTGGCTTGGCCATTTAGAAGTGACCTTCGAAACTGCCGATCGTTGAAAATATTCCTCAAATATTTTAATGATTGATTCAACGTGGAATTTCATGTATTTAGTTATCATAGGAAAAATTCAGTTTCACATCTGTCAATATTATTAAGTACGAAAGAGCTTCCCGTAATAGTTAAGAAGAAACAAAAATCCTGTTACTTTTATTGCCAGAAGTATACAATACAGAGTGTAATCGAATAAGTTTCACACACTACTGTATAATTAGTAATAATAGTACGAGTACTAAATCAAAAAATGTATTTGCTTTAAAAAAAGGATTTAGCAACCTTCCATCAAGTTAGCAGTTCATTGGCTCAGTTTTAATTGCTGTCTTTGCAAAGCTGTTTGTTGCACTTTGTCGCAAAAATGGATCGTGAAGAGCGCGTCAACATTAAGTTTTGCTCCAAACTTGGAAAAACTTCAAGAGAGACAGGTGAAATGTTAAAAATAGTTTACTCAGAAGCTGTAGTAACCTCAAAACTGTGTACAGGTGGTTTGATAGATTTCGAAAAGGTTTTGAATCGATTGACGACGAACAAACCAAAACACTGCAAGAGTGAATGAAATGCTTCAACCAAACAGAAGATTGATTATTCGGGAAACATCTGATGATCTTCACATCTTATTCGGTTCAGTGCAAAAGATTTTAACTCAAGATTTGAACATGTTTTGCATCACGATAATGCGCCCTGTCACAAAATGTTCTTATCCACCAGTCTTAGTTGAATAAAAAATTATTGCGTGCCTTCATCTGCTTTATTCGCCTGATTTGGCACCTTCCGATTTCTGGCTCTTTCCAAAACTGAAAATTTCCTTGAAGGGACGACGGTTTGAAGCAATAGAAGGCATTTTGTTGTCGACAATCTAATGAAACAGATGATCGAAAATTACAATACTTTGTTTCATTGATATAAACTGCTACACTTTTATGAGCAACAGTTACAAACTCTATTAACAGTACGTAAAAATTGGCTTATAATTAATTAAGTAATCAAGGTGAGTGAATATTTAGAATTTTCTTCTCTTATTGCATTGCCCATGGACGACATTGACCGAGTGACCGTGAATTTTGCTGGAGCTTTATTGAATTACTTTAAATTATTATTTTTTTCAATATTGACGTTATTTAACCTTTCCGACCGGTTCTTCTGTTTTGATTTGCTGATAAATCAATGAATATGTTTTATTTTTTGTTCAATGTAATTGAAGTACTTAAAAGCAATTCAATTACTCAAGAGTAATTCAATTACATACTAAAAAGTAATTCAATTACTCAAAAGTGATTCAATTACTCAAAAATATTTCAAATAGTGAAAATTAATTGAAATAACATAAAATTGTTTCAAATACCAAGCATTTCAATAAAGTAATTGAAATAACAATTATCAGGACCAGATGTCAAAAGTATTTGAAATATTTTTACAATTTTTACACGTTTTACAATGTGTTTATAAAAACCGCAAACTCTCGTGTATCTTACGAACGAGCAGAGGTTTTCAAGCAAAAGACGATGTGCTCTTATGGTAGGCCAGCTTTTATTTTTGAGCTGAACCATTAATATTCGTTGAATTAATTTTCTTATGTGATGAAAAACTTAATCAATTACACACTGTATATTATCCAAAGGTCACACAACCTTAACACAAAGTAAGTTCAATATTAATTCCTGTAAAAATATTTTCTTCTTGTTTTCTTTTTTTAACTGAATTGAAAAATGTGCCCAGCTAAGAAAAGATCTGGAACACCTCTAATACACATTAAGCTACTTGCAAATTATGTAAATGAACAGACACTATAGTTTATAATTTTTAGCATAAATTCAGTGCCGTAAAATTTCCGTAATTAATTAATTAATTAAGTGATTCTCAAGATGAAGAGAACTAATTATATTTTGCTGCGCCCGGATTATCCGCAGTGTGTGAGCATAAACCTAATGGGACGAAGTTTGCATTACGGATTCAAGTAATTACTGAGAATAATAAGACTGTGTGTATAACTATATAAATTTAAATCAAGGACGACTGCCAGTCGCCTCAAATAAACCTCAAGAGTTTATGAATGCAAGTTTGTTACAAGTTATCAGAGTTTGGTATTGAAAATTTAATTTGGTAATTACCAAAGTCATTACATTAGACTTGGTCTAGACAAAATAAGTTTTCTTAACTGGTTAATAATTATATTTTCCAGAAATACATATTACAGTGGAATCTAAATTTTTTTTACCAAACAAATAACTACTTAATATTTTCAAAAGTTATGATGTTGCACAAGACCTTCAGAATGAACATTAATATTAGATGCAATGTTTTAATACTTTTAATATACAGGCATTTCATTCATTGACAAGTAACTGTTTCAGCTACATACTTATGTATAAAACAAATCACTTATTTTGGATTATTTATTTTGTGCCCTTGAAGTTTATATTTTCTTTTTTGTGATACACGACTAGGAATGTAAATTTCAGGTAATTGAGAAGTACTTGACGTCACATTGCTAAGGTCAAATCGTTTTAAGAATACCTGTTTTGAAATTTGATGTTTCCAGAGACTTGTTTCTTAAATACCTGGTAATTTTAATTCTAATTATTTATTTTTGAGAAACAAACTCGGAGCTGCATAATAAAATCACTGCTTTTATCATATCAAAAGTGACTTCACATATAAATGAGGAATTACAGCTGAAGGAATAACGATCTGAAAAACTTTCGCTTAGAGCAAGGCTGGCATGCTCTTCTAACCTCAATTTATAAAACCTGGCTTTAATTTGGAAAGATAATCGAATGCTTTTTTAAACTTTCCTAATTTAGATATCATTAAAACTTTTTCGTTTAAACTTCCGGTTGTATCTCTTCCTCTGCAGAGGCCGGTCGCATTCTCGCCACCTAAAAGCAATATGGATTTCACGGAAGGACTTCTTAATATTTCGCGTAATTAATTTTATTATTTCGCCTAGTTTCGAAGGCGATTAATCGCAGTTTCACTTTGACTTTACATTCGCTTCCAGTTCGGTTTTGGTTTCACTTTGTTGAGGTCGCGATTATACTGTAATTAAAATATTGAAATTCATGATTTTAACTCGAAATTTGAAATGCTCGGGATTAATTTCGACTTTACCTGTTTAGGGAATTGTTTTGTTTGAATTACATTGCCAGGTAAATATGCATATTACAGCCCAATAACTTCCTTAGAATTAACTAAGTTTCTCACAACTTTACGTATTAATAGAATTCGAATAGGTAAGTACCACTGAATGCCATGTCCTTGTATCCTAATTGAATTAAATTAGTTTGTCTATTTTAGGCATATATTAGGTAGGTATTTGAATTTAGAATAGTTGAGACGTTACTCGTTGTGTCCTGGTATAATAAAAAATAATTTTTCTTTGACAGAATAAGATGATATCATTGTTGAAAATTGTAGCCTACACTACTTTTGACTTAGAGACTTTTTTGTAGTCGCTTAAATGAATTTGGTTAAAAAATTATGGCTGTAATACTTTTTGGATATCTAATATTCTTCCAACAGCTTATGTGTCATCAACGATTGCTAAAATTATACAAGTATTTACGTGGGTGATAATGTGATCCACGCAAAAGGTAAATTAAAGAAAAAACAAGTTTAAACAATAACAAATTTGGCCACGGATGGTTTTTGGCAAACCGGGTTGAGCTCTTCTTAACGTCCTAAGTGTGTCACCAAGATCACGAGGATGCCAGAAAAGAACGATGTCGGTCATTGGGGCATTTCCTTTATTTTAAATTTAAATTTCATTAGCAAATCAGAACTCGTTTGGAATGAAAGCAATTTTTATGAAATTATGCACAATTTTCATTTCTTGTCTTTTACATTTATTTTACATTACCGTGTTAACTTTATTAACGAGAGAATATGATTTATAATTAGTTCAATTCTCAATTTGTATCCACATAAATAATGTATAATTAAAACCTCATTAAATAATCTGAAGTATTCTATGTAGATGTAAAAATGCTTGTATGTACAGAGTGGATCAATTTCGATGCCTCTTATGGG
This sequence comes from Dorcus parallelipipedus, assembly GCA_958336345.1. Lineage (NCBI taxonomy): Eukaryota > Metazoa > Arthropoda > Insecta > Coleoptera > Lucanidae > Dorcus > Dorcus parallelipipedus. The sequence goes on from OY284475.1 coordinate 22,247,364, forward strand.
CATCTTTGTAACTATAAGAGATAGAAAAAAACTAATGGCCAAGTCTCGATCTCTTTTTTAGAGATAAAGTCAATAGACTAAACAAAAATTGATTTCCATTTAAAAAAATATAACTTTATGTTATAACTCGAAAATTTAATCAAATATCAAAAAACCAACTACACCACTGAATTTTATTTCAAAAAGTGTCCTAATAATGTCCAAGCAGTTTTTTAATATCTGCAAAAATAAGCGAGATATGACTGATTGACGAAAAGTCGAAATTCTCAATTTTGGCTTATAACTCGAAAACAAAAGAGGATATCCAATTTTTGTATACACTATTGACTTTATCTCTAAAAAAGAGATCGAGACTTGGCCACTAGTTTTTTTCTATCTCTTATAGTTACAGAGATGCCCATAAGAGACATCGAAATTGATCCACCCTGTACATACACGAGATAGAAAATGTGAAACTAATTTCAAGAAAATAATTGACTTGAACTAAAGAGTTAAATTGTGAATGCAATCTATTCCTCTTTGTATTTTTTATACGGCGTTTGATCAAAAAATACGCTTCATCACACTGATTGCCATTAAGCTTAATTTCTGTTATACTTGAGTTTTTTTTAAACTTTTTCCCTCTTTTGTTCATTTTAACAAAATGTTAAATACAATAAATTAATTGCGAGAGTATGTTGTCAAATATACATACATATCCCGTTCTAGTTATTCAACCGAACTTCAAATACAGAAATGAAATGTTAGTGTAAATTTCACAACATAAATTAATGTGTCACATCAAAATACTAATTATACGTGGTTTTGTTTTCCAAAACGGCGGCAAATGGATTATCCGTATTTCACAATTACACAATGTAACGAAATTACCTTGCGAGCCGAAAAATTTTCGGCACTCATATTTTCATATGCAAAATAAATAAATCAGCGCAGTTCCAACGTGTACCGAATTCAATGTTTCTTCATTTAATAAAGTATGAACAAAAGCGAACGGTGAAAATATAGAACCTGCGAAAAAAAAGGGCGCAGTAAAAAAGAATCGAATTGTTTCCGATTCAAAGAACCCGACGTTGACGATCGGAATATAAACAGAAAACTCGTGAAAGGACGCGAATACCAACGTACAGCATGATCGCATAAAAAGTGAACTCATTCAAGTTGCTGGTTACAGTTGGCTGCCGACATTACGAGACTAAAAACATTCAACATTTTTTATACAATATACAGCTTATTTTATATAAACATTGGTTGTCGATTTTTAAGGTAGTAAGTACACTTTCTACGTACGAATATAAAAAAAAAATATATTGAAAACCTTTGCGAACATACCGTCGTATGTAACTAACAATAAGTCATGCATAACACGGAAGAGTTTGAAACAATTCAGAACCAGTCATTGCATTTTGCGGATGAATTTTCATTGATGTTAATGTAGATCACTGGGTTTGTTTCAAATGAAATATTAAGTGCACACTTAATTAATTATTACTCGTGGAATGGAATTCCTGCAAATTTAATACGAAACGTCAGTCGTGGTAAATGCAAATTTAATAAAAGTAGAGTACCGACATAGAATTTAATATATACTCGTATATATAATTTATAACTTTTTGTATATAATTTATAACTTTCAAACAAAAGGATCTATTGAAGAAATCCCTATCCCAATGATGAAATCTGTATGAAGCTTCTCAAACTGGATAGGACTTTGGTTTTATGTAGGGCAAGAAATTTGTTCATGAAATTGAACATTATTGATCATTATTGCATGGTGTTTAACATTTTTTTCCCATGTTCTGGGAAGTCTCTTTTTTCGTCAGTCTATTCAAGAATCACCTTGTGGTACATTTAATAATTATGCGACGATTTAGATCTATGTAGAAGGTCGTATGATATATCTGACCTTAAATCACTATGTGTATGGGGAGTTTTAAACGTCGGTGTAATTACCATAAACCAAAGTTAATGCATAATCGTCTTCACACAATGCGACATTAAAACACGTAAATATAATTTATTGGGCAATTTTATTGCACCTCTTCGCTTTTAAACATTAACCGACGACTTAAAAGAGAAAGTCGACGGTAGGTCAGGTTGTGGTGCTCTTTTTTTGATTCCGTTTCAGATAACTCGAACTGTATAATCTGGATCTTGCGCATTTAATCTTCACTCTTCTGGGTTATATAATTTTAAAACATGGGCGATGAACTCCTCCGTCGAGTAGCTCCACGAATATAAAATTACTTAGTAATGCGATACTTGTGTCCTAATTAAATTCCGAGTATCTTCTTATTCAGTTTTCACAAAAATAATGTTTAAAGTGAATTCAAATGAACCTCTGGCTAGTCACTTACTATTTTAAAAGTGTCACCTCATTTAAATTATTCGCTGTTTAAGACTTTTGAAACATACCTTGTATTAATTAATTACTGTTGGATCTGTCACAATAGTAACTTAGCATCCATTTGATATTCCCAAAGTATTTAATGATTAAAATATATGAAGTTGAATGATTACTTGATTTTACCTTAGCAAGGTGATTTCATTTATTTTAATATTATATAGTTTCGACATTGAATTTATTACTATAATCTTTTCCATTTGCCTTAATGTTTTATATGCTAAGTTAATTGCAAAAGAAGCATATATAAAATTTGGGAGAGTTCTGCTACGCTTGATGTATGGAAATAAATTCCGACGCGAAGCTCCAAGGAAAAAATCTATAACTTCCTTCAGAATAAATGAGCGGCAGTAACTGCAAACAATTTACAAACAGATTTGTTGGGATTTATAGTTTGCACAAGTAAGTTTCCCACAAACTTGCTTCGATATTATTCGGCATGGAACTCAAACTGTATTCTGTAACTTTACAACTCTGCGACTAAAAGAATTTTATGCGTATTGAATTACACGACTTTCTTGCTATATAAGTTAAGAACTTATAATTACATTAAACTTACGCTCTGATTTTAGCTAAGCTCGATTTCTGAAAAAAAAAAATAATACATTTCAAAATGCTACGTTTTGTTAATAGTATCATGACACTCAAATTGGTTTCATAAAGTAGTCGTAAAGACACCAAGAAGAATTATATTTAACGATATTTTTTTCTTTCAGAATATTTTGGACAAATTTAATCCCGGAGCCCGACAGATGATCAATGCCGGAAAGGCTTACTTGAAAGCTTTACACGGTAAGTCAATTATATTCAACAAGAATTTATTTATTTATTGATCTATATTAAAATTAGTATCTAAAAAGTACCCATGCATTTAAAAATTTTTAATATTCTGCTCCGAAGGATCAAAAAGGTATTAGAAAAAAAAAATTCAAATGAAACTGTGAAATGTTACTTACTATCTTGTAATTTTTATTTTTTTTTCAAAGGACTGTCTTGTTAATTTGGAGAAACTTCGCAAAGACGAAATGAAACGTCCTTTCGAAAAGAAATTCAAATTATTTAAAGTCACTTATTACTTTTTTGCTAACGTCTTTATTACTTCGGGGCTTTTGCGAATCTCACGGAGCGTGTACAGATTCGGGCGTTTTATTCACGTTCTCTCATTGATTACCGTCTTTAATTTCAAATATCGCGAGCGTATAAATGATTTCATTAAATAAAGTCACGTATATAATAAAGCACGCGAAATTTCGAGGTTTGCCCGTAATAAATCAAAATCAAACGCCAAGCCGAAAACCCCCAATGTGCTGACTGATTTTTGTAAAATTATTTCAGTCATCTACATGGTAGCTTAATGCCATAATAAATCATTCTTGGTTTAATAAATTACTGTATCAAAATAATAATGTGTTTTGTGTAGAAACTGTTAGAAAAAGGTAGTTTGAAGAGTTGGTTGCGACTAGACGTAAAAAGTGCATTTCGTGGGAGAAAAACGTTTCTGATTCACCTGCATAAGCAAGCATTATTATAAAGTCTGCAGAGTTTTCCACAATTTATCTTGCAGCACAGTTTTCTTATTTTTAAATTCGATTTTATCTACGCAACGCCTTGCCAGCGATTAGGATGGTATCTGAACACCCTGGATATAAATTATCCCTAATCATATACATATATAACATAAAATACTTAAAGGAATTTAAAATGTGCTTAAATTTTTTTAGGTATGTTACCTAAAGCCACCGAACTGTGCTACATACAAAAATTCATCGGACGGAAAACGCCATGGAGCGTTAAGAAAAACCATTTCAGTGAAATGGTCTAGTCTAAGCTAACGTATTGTTATGCTACACGTATGAAATTTAACGCTTTACATCACATACACGTATGTACATTGTGTTTACGTTATGTAAAGCGTTGTTATGATGCAATAGCTCGCCTAGAAAATCATCATTTACGGTTAAGAGTTAATTAAATTTGAATCAGGTATGCCTGTATAGAACAATAACACACACGAATTTAATTCCTCCATCTTTTTTGTCAGTATGTCTAGCATGTCACGTTCGGAAATGTTATTAAAAATGTACATTTGGTTTTTGAAGTAGCCCTACAATTACCCGTTGCTTCCTATTCTTACATTTTTCCTTCCACTTTAAGATAGATCAATCATATCAGTCTCTCCTGGTTAGTCCTTTCACCATTTACGTTAATATTCTCGTTATTTGCTCGAAATATTTCAATCTTTGTTTCATTTCGATCTTCTCTCTTTTTCTTCCTCGGCCGTCATCGACTATAGTATTCATATTATTCTCGTTATTTTCCTTTTTCATTCGTTTGGTCGTTGTTGTTTTTCTCATCGAATATAATTACTTTATGAAACTGAAAATGAATTATACTTATGTTTTCGAGAAGAAATATATTGGACACTGTTGTAGAATATGTAGATAAGAATCAAACTGGCAGAATAAACAAGAAGTACAAACAATAAGTAAAGTTGTCATTAATTATTATCATTCTATCATTCCTAATGGCCTTTGTATCTTAAAAGAATAATAAACGCAACGAATCATGGTGTCAGGTGTGGGATAATAATTCTTGCGCTTGCGTAAAGGAACTATAAGTACATGTTTCTCAATGGTGAGCGGACTTCTTTGTGGGAGCCACTATAAACTTGTACAGGACTTTCTTATGGTAAGCTCTACTCCTAGGAAACCTATATGTATACATATACCATTGCCTAATACTAATTTCTAGGCTTGCAATTTTCGTCTCTCTTACCCTTTTAAGACCCAGTTGTACAATGCCAGTTAAATTTTAAGCTGAAGCTTAACAAGCATAACAACGATTATTTCAACAATTGTTAAGGATTTAAGCTTTGGCTGAAAGTTAAGCTGGAATTGTACAGGGAAATCAGAAATGATTTCAACCCACGTGACCCCGCCGTATAGACAAGGCATTGTACTCTGTGGAGTGCTGTATGTTAAATCGTTCGAAAATGTAATGTTTGTGATTTGCGAAGGCATCGGAATTTCATCACCATCTGGGAATGCTTGGTTAAAGTGATTAAACACAACAGAACACCTGTAGTCACGAAAGTCAGTGACAAATCCACGCTAATTTGAAACAGTAACCTCACTTTTTTCAGTGTTGCCACTTCTAGAAAACAAATCCTAACTCAAATTGGTCACGTGGGTTGGAGTAATTTATTATTTCCCTGTACAATTGGCTCTAAATAGGTTTCTAATGTTTTCGTCATGATTTAAATTAGCCTCTTTTACTCTTCTACCTTTACCATATACTAGTATGTCAATTGCAATCACTTGAATACCTGGTAAGTTCCCTAATATTCATGTTACCTTCTCTGGAATTCTTCTGGTGGTGTCGATATCCCAAAAGCAGTTCTCGGCCTGAAAGGGGTCCAAAATATAGTATAGAAGGTACTTTTGTCTTTCAATTCCTTGCGCCAAAATCTATTTTTGCTGTCCAATAAACTATTACATTTTAGCTTCCACTAAATCCGGTAGTGTTTCCTCCACTGATGGAATTTGATAGTGTGTTCTTTGCAGAGCTCCATTAAGAGGTTTGTGGTCTAAACAAATTCGTATTTTATTATTCCTTTTCATGATAACGGTATTACCAAACCATTTCGTCAAAAAGCCAGCTTACTCTATTACTTTGCTGGATTGGTTTTCCTCTTATCATTTTCGTTGTTGTCGCAGACTTTTGTCTTTTCATTATTCTTTTACTGTATTTTCACTTCTTTCGCTTCT